>KK112520.1:328222-377807 GCA_000611955.2 Stegodyphus mimosarum | reverse complement strand
TAATTAAAGTTTTAATGTGCCCCCTTTTCTGCTAAATTTGGGATCCATATTTTCTGACTATGGTGGTCGTTTTGGTGTTGTGGAGAATATAAAAAAATTTTCATACTTGATTATTGTATTTTAACTGAAGTAATTTTTAGTTCCTTACTATGGTGGTCGTGTTTGGTGTTGTAATAAACCCAAGAAAATTATCTATGTAATTATTATATTTTAATTGAAGTACTTATCAGCATTGAAGTTAATTTGTGTTTAAAATAAAAAACTAATACCATATTCTTTCGAAAACTTTTCCGTTGCCTTTTCACGAATCAAGATTTATGATGTTGTTTTCGATTTCTTCACACGCCAGACTAGTCTGGGAAGCATCTGTCATCAACCAAACTTTTTGCACCCTGCTGGAGAGGGTAATTCCAACACTACTAACCCTACGTCAAGGTTGAGGGGACGGGGTGTTTTGCTTACTCGCAGGCTTTTTCTATGCTGGAGTGGGACCCCTCGACGAGGCTAGTTCTGCTGAGAGGTGAGTGACCTTGGTGGATCAGCGATTATTCGCCTATTTCTGGAGTTCGAACTCCATTGGCTTCACCTTCCTGTGTGTTTTCCCCTGGGGTTGCCGGGCTGTTGGCGGTTTTCTTACCATCTAAAATCGCCAAACGAGCATTTTGGCGAATGGAGTAAAAAGCCTGGGAGCTAGCTACGAGGTCAGGCAGACACGGGGGACAGACGGAGACGGAGATTGGAGCGGAGAGAGAGAGCCGTGAGCGATGACGAAAGAAAATTACTATCTGAAGTTATCATGAGAGTAGCTGTCTGCGTTATCATAGAACCAACGATGTCGGAGGAAATGGATGAGAGAAGGCTACTACGGAGGGCGACGCAAAAGTCAAAACCGATTTTTTAACTAATTACTTTCTTTTTCTCTCCTTATAGAAAACAAGTGAAATGGCCAACTCTGCAAATTTTGTTGACGTCTACTGCCATGATTCTGTACCATTTTCGGCATGTACCCTTCCATTGTCAAATTCGGTATGAAAATTTTGTTTATTCCACCTCACCGCCACCAATGTAACTATTTGTATTTAGTCAGTTATATCTTAATAAATTCCATATTTAATGTAATGTTTTCACTTTTTAATTTAGAACACTGGACCCAATAGTATCTTAAATTCACAACGCAACTTTAATTATTCTGTTGGAGCCCTTGTACCACTATTTACTGTTTATTTAAAACCAGTTTTACCAGAGATATTTTGTTTATCATGTATGTCACAAACTCTACCTATTCATGTGATTTAGAATGATTATCCAAATTTTGATTTTCATTTGATATGGAACTTAAAACATAAACACTTAAGTATAAATTAAAAAACTCCAACAAAATGAAGAGTCAATTGTCTGAGTCAAATAGTTTTACTTTTCTTTGCATTACTTTTCAAATGCACTGTGTAATTTGAAACTGTAGTAAATATGGCAAGTGACAGTGTGTAATGCCCGTTTGCTTCTTTGCTGGTTTTTAACTTTTATCTGACACAGCTTTAGCGCAGACGTATTTGTACGTTATTCGTTATTATAAAATCGGAAAATGCTTCGACTGAACTCTACATGTAAAGTTAGTTGGAACGTTCAGTATATAAAACATTTTCAATTCTCTTGACTTACACTTTTGTCAGAATAAATATGGGTTTTTTACAGAGGGTGATGGATAAATTTATCTGCGAACACGACAGCCTGCCTAACGGGAACAGGAACAGACCTTGTAGCTGATTGCCTATCGAAACTGATCTGGCGTATATTGAGCAGAACTGAATAATCAGCAGGCAGATTCTGATGGACGAAATTTTTGCTCAGATTATTTGAAAATCCTAATACAAAAAAGATGTTAGTCATTAGTCATTATTTTATTCTCTTTTTCTCGTTACCTATCCAACGAAATCAGATGAAAAATTTTACTATTAGAAAAGAACTTTTCTCTGCTTCTTAATTATAGTACATAAAAATATTAAGCTGTGCATATAATATCTGAATTAATATTATCAAAAACTGAACAGAATTACAGAACTAAAAACTGAATTTCGAAATAAGCAGTGCACGACCTCCAGCCTGAGGAATTAAACTTCTAAAAATGTACAGAATCAGAGTTTTTAATAACCATTATACATTTTTTACGAGGTCCTCGTTAATTTATATTACTAAAAATAATATTTTTCTTCTAAATTTAAATCGGTGACAAAACTTCGGGACACATTGATTGCTTATGGTAGTCTAATAGCACAATGAATACACGTAATTTAAACATCAAACTACATAATTCGTTATAACAAAAAAAGAACTTAAATGTGGAACAACATATTTTTTCTGACAATTTTATTTAAACTATTAGCCCAAAGGAGGGGGAGGGGTTAGCCCAGAAAAACTATTAGTCTCGTAACGCATTTTGTAGCGTTTCACTATAAACGGCGTATCACTTTTCAAATTGCTGCCACCAAATATTATAGCCTTGTATTATATTTAAATAAATTAAGTAATGAAGAATCTGCATGAATGCATGTATGTGTCTCGCATTGTGAAAGAACAATGGTACCTAAAACCATCAAATTTTGAAGAACGTAGATCTCCACCCGAATATGGATAGCTGGAAGCCCCAAATTTGCATTTCGAATTTGTTTTATTATCTATTTGATATTCTGTAAACCTTTAACAAATTTTTGATTAACAACTCGACGATTTGAAAGCCAGCACTGGCAACGCTGTACGGAATAAAACATTTTTTCTCCAGCCCGCGAGACTGTCTATAGGAAATTTTAAAGATATAGGTAAAGGTAAAGGTAAAAGTATGGGGGCACCAGTGATGTACCATACGTCAACTGGTAATGCCTTCCCATACTAACTCTTTAAGAAAAAAAAAGAAAAGAAAAAAGGGGAAAAAAAGGGGGGACTTCAAGTTTTATAAGAATTTAAATAGACTGGAACTTTCCAAAAGGTCTAGAGTTTGCCTATCATGGTACATCGTGCAATCCCACAGTACGCTCCGCATCCAGTATTTATTAAAAATAATGATATAGGACATAAGTAGATTACAAAATAGTCGGAATACATATACTGTTTCAAAATATTTTTAGCCCAAAAACGCGTAACCCAAATTCTCTCGAAATGTGTATGTAAATGAATAAAACGCTCCTTTGAGCGTAATATAAAATATAAAAACTTTCAGAATTTTTTTAATTACCTTATTTTATTTTTTAATATACATCGGCAATAAAGTTGGTTTCCTTTCTGAAGAATTTGATGAGAAGGAACACAACAATTGTTCAATAACAGTGGCGTGTATTAATTCAGTGGAAGAAACTACTTTTAGTCTCCATCTATGCAAAGAAAACTGTATGATCTTTCTCTAACAATGCAAAGGAAAACCGAAGACTGAAGAAGGAACTTAGACGATAGCATCATAACATGAAAAGTGACTATATGTAAGATAGACTAAAGAATTTCTGGGCGAAGATTCCGCGCAGATAAAATTTGTTACATTACTCATAATCCAACGAGACTGAAAATAGTTTTGTTCTCAGAAAACTATAGGGTTGTCTATTTGCACTGGAGAAATTAGTTATTAATAGTAAAAGCAAGGTGCCAATTACAAAAATAATAGTTATTTAATTATTTTCCTGCAGTATGTTACTTATGTTCACGCGCATGGAAGTGATCTGTTGTTACGAAATTTTCGCTAAATACAAGTGGTTGAAAATCCTAAAAACACAAAATGAACTCGCTATTTGAATATCGGTTTTTTGTTTAGGTGATTTACATTCTCGCCGGGCTGCAGTCTTCCTGTGTACGAAATCCCTTTCTTTTCATAGTATTTAAAAATATTCGTATTCTTTCCTGATAAAAAGTTATGTCGCTTTAAGATATTGTTGCTCCGGGGAAGAAAATTCTGTGTCTGGTTGTATTGAATTTGAAGTGAAGAATTCTTTGTACGCTCATATTCTTTGTTAAAAAGTGAAAGTTAGCCTCTTATCTGACTGTCAATAATTTCTGTGAAAGGGAAATACAGTTACTACTTAATTTTGCGAATTATCATATTTAAGCAGATGTCTTAGTCAAATGAAATTTTAAATTTTGGAAATATCTCATAATTGTACTGTTTTGCTATCCAGAAAAATCGAGAAAATAGATTATACCAGAATATTCTCGGGATGATTAAAAAGCTTATAAATACCAGATTAAAACATCTCAGTTCAGTTGTTGAAGTTGCTTTAAGCGAACTGCTGTTTACATAATACTGTTGTTGATTGTAGAGTCGCTATGAGATCGAATTAGTTTCTCTGTATTTAGAATCTGAGTTCTGTTTATATTCTAGTGGTTTAAAAATATAACTACTGTGTGATATTATACGAATATCTCTGAGGAGATATTTCAGCATTTTGTTTTATTTCTTCTGAAAAGTATAAATTTTATTACTTTTTATCGAATTATGCATTTAATCCATTACGAACCCGTACGCACGCAGCAGTATAAAGTATTTACAAATATTATTTCTGACATTCTGTTTTCTATCTAATTAATAATTTCTGTAAGTATTTACACCATGAGTACAATTAATAAGAGATATCTCTACTTCCGTATATTAAATATGTCGGATAATATGCTATAGAATATGCTATAATGATATGCTATAGAATAATATGGTATAGAATACTATATATGCTACAGAATAATTTACTATATGCTGTAGAATAATAATTTATTTTACTTATATAACGCATATCCAGATTATTTTATGAGCTTCTAAAATGCAAGCATAGCTTAAATTATTACGAATAAACAAATAAAAGAATACTAAGTAGATGTTAGGCATAATTTAATTCTCTTCTGAAGTAACAAAATGAATTTTAAATGTTCCTTTAAAAACGGAGAGGATATTAAAGTAAATAGTGCAATATAAAAATGTTCATTAGCAAACTCCTTAAAGGTATGCTCCGAATTAAATCTTACAAAGCACTAAAAGACGCGAGTAATTTAATTATCGAATTTTCGAACATACTAATTAAAAGGAAAAATAACTGCTTTTTCTAGACAAGTTAGCTAATAAAAAATTATGTCTTCAGAATTTGAAGTATTAAAAATAATCTACATTTCAAACTATTTCATTAGAAAGAATTATTATATTATACGGGAATACTTCATAAAAATTTGAGAATCAAACTGTTTTAGTGCTTTAATTAGTTAGTTAATTTCTGCTTTTTTAAAATTAATTTAAATGCAAAAAATTTGTTTTATTGAATGGCAACACACACATTTTTCCAGTGTTTTGTGAAAGCAGCTATTTAAATATTATTCTTTTCCTATAAAACGTATCAACAGTATATATAGGATTGTAATGGTTTTAAGCAAGTGTTCTGCGATTATTTAAACTTTTTGAGTTAAATAGAATTTTCATCAAGCATTCATTCTCGTCGGGCAGTCAAGGTGACGTAACGCTTTCTTAGCTACGGACATCGACAGCTAGAAGACTGAAGCTCTCGGACTCAAGTTTTGGTAAAGTACGCTTTTCATTTTTCGGGATGTTAGCCAGCACCTACGTATCATAGTTTAGGAGCCAGCTTAATTTCGAAAATGGACGAAGCGAAACGTAGACGATATCTTGGCGATTTAGACTGTAATTCTCTATCATCAACAGAGATTGATCTCCTATATACCCTTTTTAATGAGTGAGAGAATTTAATGACATCAGACTTAAAAGCTAATACAGTTACTGAGAGAATCAGTGAGGTTACAAATCAGTTAAATGATATCCAGCTAAAAGCTAAAATGCAAACAAATACTAACGTTAAAAGAACTCCTAGTACTAAGACTAGAAAAAAAGATGTCGACCGCAAACAAAGATGGTTTTATTTCCCCACGAAATACGCTAAAACGTACACGATCAGATAGCGACATCACTGAAGCTCCGCAAAAAATTAATTTGCAGAACTTCAGGACGATGATGAAATGGATAGTAATGAAAATAAAGGTGAATTTGTTACACCTGAAAAGAGCAATTAAGCATAAAAAGCTATAACGCAGGAATGAAAGGAGACACATTAAATATTCGCGCTAAAACAATAGATGATTACCGAAAAGTAACCAAAATATTTCAAGACGAAGGAGTGCCCTTTTGTTGTATTACTTTTAACATTATTAATTTACTCATGGGTGCCATGATCGTACAAACATACTACTAACATTTGCAGAGTAATCTTATCAACACTAACTAATACACTGCAGAAAGGTGAAAGTGACACGTATTGAAAATAAAATATTGGTAAGATAAATGTGTATCAAACAAGTATAGTTATCAAAACCATATCAATAATACAACAAGCGTAGTATTTCACATTTTTGCGTTGTGTTATAAGATTTGGGCAATACCCGTTCAAAGTTATTTTAATTTAAAAATGGGTCCAGTGTTCTAAATTACGAGTAAAACAAACAAGTTTAGGAAAATTAAAGCTTAACATTTATTTGGAAGTAAATAATAAATTACTACAACATTTTTATACATTCTAAAGGTGGTGTGACAGGTGACTTTTAGGTGCTTTACAAAGAAACTACATACCTTTACTACATACAGGTAAGAACTACATACCTTTTCTATACAAATTCATCTAAAGAAGGGGGAGGCCCGCAAAAAAGTTACTTGATAACAAACAGCGCCATTAAGAGGTGATAACCAGGCGGTGGTACGAAATGAAAAGTCACACTTAGATATCTATAAAGAGAAAAAAATGCATTTTAGTGGATACTATAGGAAGGAAAACCTGGGCCTTCTGCCCTTTTATTCTTTAGGCTCGGTCCTCCATACGCTTCCGACCTCGATTCTTTCCTCTTCGAATAAACCTGAAGCCCTTTTTTCTCAGTCAGGTAAAAGCTCGATGTCTTGCTTCTCGTCTGTCTTCCGATTCCCCTCCTCGAACACCGCTGCAGGCTCTTTTTCTTCTTCTCACCAGCCCCCGGCTTGGCAATGCTTGTTGTTCCAAAAGTCGCCAATTGTTAGGCAGCCCTAAGAGGAGTAACTATGGCAGAAGGTGGAAAACATCTCGTAACTCGAAAATTTTTCGTTCAGAGCATGGGGTCAATCAACTATTCGCCACAATGAAATAAATACATTCCAGACAGTAGCCTCGCGCAAAGTGTCACTCTCAAAGCGCATGCATACTTAAATATGGTATAAATTTTTACATCACTTACTTAAGTATGGAACATTAACGAACTTAAATATGGACGTACGCATATACGCTTTGGTCACTCTTGCATGGGTGAACGCCTAACGGACTCCAAGTTACCCTCGTGACAAAACCCTGCGCAGCACAAATGCATAAAAAAAAACTTTAGAAAGAGGTTGCAGAAATGAGCTTTTGGCTAAGCAATTCCCAGACAACTGTCTGCCTGAGATAAGCATTCTGAGAATCGGACGGTATTTTTTTTCTGCAGGGAATTTTCGAAAACAAGTCTATAAAAATTACTATTTCATCACAAAGTAATAATTTAAGAAAATGAATTGAAAAAATCTGGCATTTGATTAACTATTAAATTAAACACCGAAGAATGTTTCTACAGTTGAAATATAATAATTACACAGTTAAATTCATGTTTCTTAAGAATGTTTCTACAGTTGAAATCTAATAATTACGCAGCTAAATTCATGTTTCTTAAGAATGTTTCTTCAACCCCATAAACGACTTTACCACCAGAGTCAGAAAATATGGATTCAAAACTTTGCCAGAAAGAGGGGTACCTAAAACAAAACTTATTAAACTTTATACACCAACTAGTGTAATAACAGAGAACATTAAAATTAAAATTAAAAGGACCTTAAGAGTCAACCTAACCAGAAATTAAACAAACAGTATAAAAACCAAGTTAAGATTTTGAGTTTAAGAGCAAAATTAAACGGTTAACCAAACAACACTTAAAGGATAAAAGAAAAATTAACACAAGCAACTTAAATTCAGAGTTAACCAAAACTACCTTTTAAAAAATTAACAACAATTACTTTTTCAACAGAGCAAATTAAAATCAAATTAATAACTTCCATTACTGATAACTGAATTAAGATAAGCATTACAATTAAGATAAGTGTAACTTCAATTAATTACATAACACTTTCACACATTCTTAGTTAACTCCTAAAAACCCATAAAAGCAGTACTACAAAAAGCGCACTACAAAAATTGAAGCCATCCGAAAGGAACTCAAAGACCTCCAAATACCTGTTCTCAAAGTAAAGCCTTTTGTGACGGCCAAGTTGTGAATCTCCCCTTATTTCTAGTGGAAACCAAACGTAACGAAGCTGGAAAGAAAATTTGGCGATTAGAAAAATTACGAGGATTAGACATTTTATTCAAAAATTGCAAGAAGAAGCCTGGCCCGGTGCAATGCCACAAGTACCAGCGCTATAGTCACACGACAGAACATTGCCACTATAAGGAGCAATGTCTGAAATGCGCAGATTTTCACGAAACCTTTCGCTGCAAGACACCCAAGGAGAAACTACCAACGCGCTGCGCACTTTGTGGCGGAAGTTACGTTTCTTCTTATAAGGGATGCGAAAATATCCAAAACCCAAGAATATAGGACCCTCAACAGCGATCGAACAAAAATCTAAATTTGATTTAAACAGAACTGAATTCCCCGCTCTATCCGGGTCCAAAAACGAAGAAAACCAAACTGCAAATGCAAACTGGAGAAATAGTAAAAACGCGACCGAATAACCACAAGAAAACATTTTCGAGTGGATAAAAAAGCATTTAAACAAAGCAAAAGAACTTTTTATTAAGTTCAAACAATCCAAGTCAATTATGGCTAAAATAGAAATCGGCATGGAAACCTTTGAATATTTCGCTAATTTAAATTATGAGTTTTAACTCTCATATGAACGACCCAAATTTGATAGATGCTACTCGTAGCTACGTTAGATTTTCATTTTTCAATGCTAACGGTATTATCAAACAAAAATATGAACTTATTGATTTTATGTCTAAACACGACATCGACATTATGTTACTGAGCGAAACGCACTTGAGGCCGTGCGACAAACTGAAAATTCACGATTACCAAATTCTACGAAACGGCAGACTGCGAAGGAGAGGAGGAGACACAGATAATTAAAAATCACATCAAGTTCAGCGTAATCAACCTGCCACGCACAGCACGTTTAGAGTAGAGTACACCACTATCCTTGTTAGCAGTTTGACAAACGAAAATCTGCTAATTATCGCAGCTTACAACCCTTCTATGGATATTAACCTACAGGATTTATTAATGTCCACTAATTATCCTACCATTTTGGCAGGCGATCTAAATGGAATGGATTATTTATGGAACACTAGAAGAAGGAATAGAAACGGAAGACTCCTAAAGAACTATATCCAAGCAAATAATATTCGGCTTATTGCCTCGAACGCTTATACCCATTATAAAAGCGGAAACGGAGATATCTTAGACGTCGCTCTGGTCAAAAACCTTTATCAAACTCCCTACTTTGAGATAAAAGAAAAACTTTCGTCGGATCATTTCCCTTCAAATTTTGATTTTTATGGGTTTTACCCTTCTCCTCCCAAGTTTCACACTAAAGTAAATTGGAATATGTTCTCTGCCAAGTTAAAAACTCTACCCTGCAATCCGCTCCTGCATTATTGTGGAGATATTTAAAATGCTACTTCACGGCTAGAATTAAAGAAAAAATTACTGCCTCATCGTACGTTAATAATAGGCCTAACACCCCAAAGCTCTCTGATGGAATCAAAAGTACCATAAAAAGTAGAAATAGGCTTAGGAAAAGATATAACATCAAGCAAGGTCCTTCCTTAAAAAGATAAATAAATTATCTTAATAGGAAAATTTCAGAAGATATTAGTGATTTTCGCTCCGAATGTTGGGATTCCCTTCTAGAAAATCTTGGAAATGATACCGATAGACTTTGGAAAATTGCGAAAGCCACTAGGAAAGAAAAAAAAATCACGTGGCCCCGTTAAACCATTTAGGCTCCACCTACTACTGAGAAATCGAGATTGCAAACATCTTCGCTAAAAACCAAGAATAAACGTTCAAACCTAACCCGCCGTTTGACTTACAGCACGAGGAAAAGGTCAACAACACCGTTAACGTTATAAAAAGGAGAGAAAAGTCAAACTACATCTCCCCTGTCTCACCAAAAGAAGTTCAATTAATTATCAAGAAACTTCACGCAAAGAAAGCCCAAGGCTACGACGGCATAAATAATGAGGCGCTAAAAGTTCTCCCCCCAAGATATCTTGTTTTGCTTACAAACATCTTTAATGCCTGCAAAAGAAACAGCTACTTTCCACAGCAGTGGAAACAATTATAATCACAGTTCGGAAGGCGGGGAAAAATCTCTGAGATGCATCAAGCTATAGACAAATTAGTCTGCTACCGGCCATCGGTAAAGTTTTTGAAAGCGCCCTAAACTACAGGATTAACAAACACTTATAACGCCTCGATCTGCTGGATACCACCCAATTCGGATTTCGAAAAAATCATAATACTACGCATTAGGTGCTGAATTTAGTGAGTCGAATACGTCTCAGAAGCTTTCTTCCATAAAGATGGATCAGCTGCTTGTTTTCTTGATCTAGAGAAAGCCTTCGGTAAAATCTGGCACGAAGGTTTGATCTACAAACTAAATAATTTCATGTTCCTTGTAAGTTTCATTAAGGTGATGATCTCTTTCCTCAAAAGAAGGACTTTTCAAGTTCGCGTCGGGGATTCCCTTTCCCACAAGAAATTAATGGCTAGCGGAGTCCCGCAAGGGTCTATTCCCTCACCAAAATTATTTAATACTTACATCAACGATATCCCAAATCCTCTAACTGTAAAAACCCTAGAATATGCTGTCGATACAGTTATTCTGTCCAGGTTTAAAAACCCTCAGCTAGCTCTTGATAAATTGCAACTCCATGCCAACATTGTCGCCATTTGAGATAAAAATTAATACTGCAAAATGTAATATCGTCCATTTCCAAAGATACAGAAGAAATATGCGCACCAACTCAGACATTAAAATTGGAAACGAAATCATCACAGTCTCAAACTCTGCGAAATATTTAAGAGTTGTCCTTGACGATCGCCTCTCATTCAAAGAATACGTCATCTTTCAAGTAGATAAAGCAAATAAAACCTATATGGCACTTTACAGTTTAATAGGTAGAAGATCAAAACTTAATCTCAAAATCAAAAGAGTACTCTAACTGATCTTAATTAGGCCTATTCTACTCTACGCTGCTCCGGCTTGGGCCACTGCTATCAAAACAGAAAGAAGAAAAATCGCCTCTTTACAAAAATACTCAGAGCCATCACGAACGAGCCGTGGTTCGTCCGAATTAGCATAATTCATGATGATCTTAAAATAAAAACAGTCCCAGAACAAATCCTGGTCATAACGGAAGGTCATAACGTTTTCGAAAAGATGCAAAATTCGCCTGTCTACGCCATAAGGGAAATTGTAAACTACGACCCCACAGTAGAAAGTGTAGTAAAAAGGCCTAGGCCTATTCACCACAACCCAAAATGGTGATTGTACATATGTATATAGTTGTATATAGTAATTCAAGTTATCTAATCAAGACATATTTAATTAAGTTTTAGTAATTTAATTTAGTGTGTTTATTAGCAAAGCGAAATGGACTTTGTGCATGATAGAGCAAGCTAAGAACTCTATTTTCCTTATTTAATGTTATTTTAAACTCAAAATACTCATATTGTATAACCTATGCTCTCATCACGTTTACCGCTGTGGCTACGAATCACGTGACCTTAACTCTCTCAGTAACTGATCATGTTATTCTAATATTTCATTATTCAAGATTGATATTTTAACTTAAGTCAATTAGTAAGTCAATTAGTGAATTCATACAGTGAACTTTACTTATGCGGAACTCAATTTCAGTGTGCTTTAAAAGACTTTTAACTGTTATTCGAACGTTTGTAATCATGCTTGCCCTTGACTCCCACCTTTAGATTGCCTAACTCAGTTAGTACATCTTCGCCTTCGGGTGCACCATAAACTAAAAACTACCGCGAAAGGCCTCTTAACATAAATTGAATGAACTGGTCGTAACTCTAAGTAGTTGAGACCAGAAGTGAAATAGGTTAGATTACATAAAACTTATTCAGCCTCTTTTCCTATACAAATTAAAAGCAACTTGAATTTTGTCATTTGTTAATGATGGTGTGTGCAGTTCGCTTTTGTTAATATCCTGTAGGTTAAACACCGACAACTAGAAATAAAACAAGAGTATTACTAGAAAAGAAATTTTATTATTTAACACTCATGATCGAGCGTGACACAAATATTAAGTCACGAAATTGCTTAAGGAATTGCGTGATCCAATATACAAGGCTTACTCTAATTTGAACTTTGAGACTGGAGCTCGACCTTTGTTGCACTCTGTGCTCTAAAATGCGCGGAAGAATAAAAGGCATACGGCAATTTTTTTCAACAATTCTACAAACGTGGACTGTAAATCACGGTCCTGAATGGCGACCTGTGATGCTTCGCTTTGAAATTAAGGACAGCTTGAGAATTTTCCATTGGAAAAAATCAAAATTATTTCTAACAAATTTTACTGCATTTTTAATAATATAAATTAAAGAAACATTATAAATTTTCAACACAAATATCCTTTTATTTGTAGTAAATTGAACGGACTTCATTCAACTGTCATAAAGCATGATTTTTCGAAACCACTGGAGGATTAAATAGTATCAGTTGAAATGAAATATTTTATATAAGATAGTAAAGATATGTTTCAATTTTTATGCTGTGTTTGTAAAACAACATAAAGGCAAAATTAAAACTGAAGATTTTTTTTCCAATAGTATTCAAAACTATCCAAACCAAAATTTTAATCTAAGGTCACTATTATAATCCTTTTTTTCCTTCACACCTATCTATGTCCTGAATGCAGCGTGTTATTTTTACTTACAACCAGCTGTAATTACTGAGAAGTAAACTTGTGCGAAGCAGCAGATAGCCCCGTTTCTATTTTTGTGCATGATTTTATTGTATTGTGTTCAATGAAATGAATGGACATGGCAGTGGATAAAAAGGGATATAAACGATTATTATTATCTTGTAATTAGAAGAAATAATCACTTAAGCATAACTATTATCATAACTTTCAAAACAAAAGTCAAGCCCTAAAGCAGCTTA
This sequence comes from Stegodyphus mimosarum, assembly GCA_000611955.2. NCBI lineage: Eukaryota > Metazoa > Arthropoda > Arachnida > Araneae > Eresidae > Stegodyphus > Stegodyphus mimosarum. The sequence continues at coordinate 364,597 of KK112520.1, read as the reverse complement.
GATTAATCAAATAATATAAATTAAGAAAATATATCCCTACTTACCAGGATATCAAACTTTTAAGTTGTAATTTCATCCAATTGCAATTTTATACTACAGTCGTGTCCATGAGTTAAAGATAAACACTCCTGTAAATTCTATGGTGCATAAAGGGTCAGAAACAAAAGAAACGTGACTTATTTATAAATCCCATTTATTAAACAAAAGCTAAAGAACAAAAAAATGCTTTTTGTAATAATACCATTCATAAAACCTACGATTTTTGCTCCTGGGAGCAATTAAAAAAATATCTTCCCTAACAAAAACTTAGCATTATATGGTTGGTATGATGATTAATACATTATATGTCTCCCAGGCGATGCAATACAGTCCGTACAACGATTAAACATGCTCAGTATCAAATTATCGAGCTAATCTTGGGGAAGATTACTCCGCTTAGCAAGCAATGTTCTCCGAAGTTAAGGTACACACGTAGGAGGTGCTTGACGGGCTGCAATTCATAACGGACATGACGGGCAAGCACATCTTACACACGCTCTATCGGATGCAAGTGAGGTGAGAATGCTGGCCTATCCATACGGGTGATATCCTCAGATTGAAGGTATTCCTATAGAATGATTGCACGGTGAGGACGGGCGTTGTCATTCATAAACACAAATTCTGCGCCCATGGTACGCCTCTGAACATCACTGAACGACATGTCATTCCAGAATGATGAATGTTATTTCAGAAACATGCATGTTATTCCAGAATGATGTCAAGATAAATTTGGCCTGTCATGGCTCCCATCTGAACATGCAGATGTGTTCTGCAGTCCAGTATATTTCCGCCCCAAACGAGCAATCCTTCACCACCGTAATGGTGTGGTTCAGTGATGTTGTCTTGATGGTAGCGGGTACCTCGAGTTCTCTATATGAATGTCCGACGTGAATCAGATTGCAAGTTAAACCTGGACTCGTCGAAAAACATCACGCAAGCCCACTGTGACAATGTTTACATTGCATGTCCTCTACTCCAGGCTAACCGCTGGCGACAGTGGGTTGTCGTGAGAGAAACACATCTGACAAGCCTGTCCCATACGTCTGTATGCGGTTTGTCTTATTGTTTGTCGTAACCATGGCTGAAGATAGCTGACGAGACAGGTTTGGTGCTCCGTCTGCTTCTTTTGGCAGTTACTGCCAAATATCGGTCGTCATTCGGTGTTGTAACTTGGGGCGATCTGTACTGTTATGTATACTGACATTTCCATCATTTTGGAATCGTTGCCAAAGCCTAGAGATGCCACTTTGGGCTATTCCAAATTCCTCGGATACTTCCATCTGAGTACACCCACATTCCAGGCGGCCGATTATTCTACCACGTAAAAAATCCTTCAATGCGTCTTCTGTGTCATTAACTATTCGGTTGTGGCATTGAGTGGCTTACAGAACGCTTGTGAACAATTTTACTTCTTTGTTACCATTCCTTATATACACTTCTCTGACACTACCGTCATTGTGACGTACTATCGGCATCATTTGATGGCTTCCTGTAATTTGCATATTATTCTTGCTTGAAGATGTGTGCGGTAATACAGAGAAGAATTTTACTTTAGAGTTCGATTTCCGTGTGATTCTGAATTATCCTTAATTTATGGACATGAGTGTAATTTACTATATATATTTATATATATTAAATTAGCACCAAATTAATAAGTTCTGTTCAATTTTCATGAGCCAAATTACCAAAACATTCAGGAATATCATATAATGCGTGCTAGTTATTACAAAGATAAGATAATGCTGTTGTATACATTTGCATATTTGCAATATTTAGTGTAGACAAAAATTTAGGGGGAAGTATTGAAAAAATATTTAAAATAAAATTAAAAGTTTTTAGCAATATTTAATGGATTAAGAATTTATGTCATTTACAATTATTTCCGATCAATGTTAATTCAAGACAAAAGTGTGATCGGTAAGGTCCGAAACTTCACTCTGTGTGACACTCTAATTATAAGCCCTAAATTTACTTAAAATGTTTAACTATGAATAGAAGTTTTTCAGAAGTGTAATAGATAAACTATAAAGAATTTACGTATTATATAATATTCTTTTTCAGTTTCCTTTCTATTATTTTTTCTGCTGACCGATTTTGTAATATTAAAGTATTTATTTTGAACATTTCCGATTTCTGGTATTTTATTTATATGAAAATAACTTTTTGAGCTTAACGTCGGCCATTTATTTCTCTTTCTGATCACGCGATCTCGCATGTTTTCAGCTGATCTGTTAACATTTTTTTAATTTTTTATTTTGATGTCTCTTTACGAAAAACCTATAATTGCTGCAGCTATTTACTATTATATTATTATTGCTACAGATAAATTCCCCCGAGGATTTCGCTGGAGAAATGGAAAAATGTTACTCTTCTGAACACTTTAATCGTTGTAATAGGAAAATACTTCCACCAGTTAGTTGAAACCAAGTTGAGCGCACGCCATAATGCTGTATGAAGGCTGAAAAATACAAATCGAACAATGTTCATTCAAAGACGGGCCACTGAAACAAAAGGTTTCATTAAGCAAATGGCTTTAAATAGTCTGAATATTATGTTTTGTTTTATGTATAAATTGTCTGAATACTGCATTTTCGTGACCGAACCAATTTATACAAGAGAACTGACTGCTGCTTGATGCAAGAGTCAATTCTCTTGGGCAAAAATTATTTGAAATCCGAAACATTTAATCTTCCGTTCTTATCAGAATTGATTAATGATATATATTTCGTGAGCAGTTTTTCTGCTTTTGTTAATACGTGTTTATTGATATATTTATTGGAGACATTCCTACTACTGAACCAAACAGAAGTCCACTACAGTCTTAATAGGACTCCCAAATGAAACTTCTACCAGAAAGACTGGATTCCATAAGCTCCTCCTTCCAGGGAGTTTTCTGAATATGTTGTAAGTGCTGCGATTGACGCATGAGTGTAAATGGGAATTGTTTAGAAGGTGATGGAAATTACATGTAATAAGAACTCATCCCCATTTAGTCTTACACTCCTATCTACACATATTACCGTATATTTTCATTCTTCCTCCTACAGCCTCCGAGGACTCTGTCACCAGCACTTCAACATTAATGCAATCATGTACTCTCCTCTGCACAGATTAAAAGTCTAAAATTAACTTAAATGTCTCAAATGAAGATTAAAAGTGTTTAATAAACGGAGTAAAAGAGGCTTATGTCCTTCTATTAATCTCATGATCCAGTATAATAATAAGAATTTTACAAAATGTAGTTGATCTATCTTGTTTTATACTGATCACCATAATAAAAGGATAGCAACCCGCTGGAGATATCTTTCAGAATCACTCAACACTTTTATTTATTTCTCTCTCTCGTGCTGAGATAATGCAATTAATTCACCGTCCTATTGTTTAGATTTATTTCATAAATAGTGCAGATCTATCTCTTTTACCTAATATCCGCCAATGCAAACCGGTGCTATATCATCACTCGTTTCTCTCTTGTGTAGGAGTTTAGTGAATGCATCAGATTTTGATTAAGAACTTAATTAAGGCATTTTTGTGTTGTGTTTATGGAAATATTGTATACACATGTTGAGTAGCTAAAATTGGCTTCAAAAAAATCTTCTAATTAGTATAGTAATCAGAGAAGAAAACGGAGTTCAAATCCAGGTGCAGGGACACTTTCTTTGTATGTAAGCCGTCCCTGAAAGTTAGTTGTGGAGTAAAATGGATATTAAACTTCCGAATCTTAAGCCCTGGTTACTGTCGATCAGAAATGGGATAGTCGAACAAAACTCAGAATGTCATTAGTGGTCTCCAAGGTTATAACCAGTAGCAGATGCTGCTCAGCCGTGGTTATCAATAAGCCTGTTATGTAAAGGCGACTAGTAATACGAATGACAATACATAACAACGTACGTTACCGAAATTTTCAGGATTGCAATATTGTTTGAAAATAAGAAAATAAGTAGCATTTTATTATGAAAACAAATGAAATTTAACGATAAAATATTCTACATGCTTTTACAATCTGTTTGTATAAAAATAAAAAGCACGGGAAGATTATCTATTTAGAGATACATATTTTAAGACAATTCAATGTAGAAAGACTGACAGCGGAGTCTACAAATTTAGGGCTATTACGTTACCTTGTGTTATGCTACGAATGTACATATCGTCTACGTATCTTGGCGAACTTTATCATTTCAAAGATTTTAAATTCCACGCAGTTTGGCAAATAGCCTGTTATCACAATATTGCCTTCAACGGGCTATAGGATCTTTAATTTATTTTTTTATTTTAAACGTATGTTGTTCAACTAAATGAGCGATTTAAAGATATAGATCTACTTGTTAATAATTTATGTTTTAATTTTATTTTTCACAATGTAGAGTCATGAGGTTATTTGGAAGCAGGAGAGAAGAAAAATGAGCAATGCCTTCTCCCGGGACTCGAACCACGGACCTCTCTGTTACGCGTCGAGCGTGCTGACCACTACACCACGAAGGGATGCGAAGAAGGCGGGAGAAATACCTTATAGCAATACTTCCTATTGATATAATTTTTAATTGCGTTTGATTTATGTGATTAATAATACATACAAATGATAATTTTTATAATCACTTTCATTGTTGTTTTTAATAAAAAATATTGTGACAATATATGTTACTTTCAGTGAGGGAGAGGAGAAGAGACAGTTATGTAGTTCCTGTTGTTTCGTTTGGTCGTTTGACAATATTTAAATTGAACTGCAAATAGTGTCTCGAAGGCTTGATTTATAGACTACATTAAATTTTTACAGCTTTACATCAACAAATGGTTTACAACGCGAAACCGAGCATTCTTCTAAACCATGTACTAATTTTGTTTTCTATAGTTCGATTCTTCAAAGGTTGCGAGTTTAAGCGATTCTTTCTTTCCAAATACGAGCGATATATGTTAGTCATAAACTTGTAATGCGAGCTGTATTCGTTTGCGCCTACTATAGGTGTAACTGGAATGCGAGCTGAGCTCGTTGATGACCATCAAAGGGTTAAATAATACTTAAATGCCAAATTTTGCTAAAATCTAAATTCGCATTCACTTTTATTAATGTTATATTAACTGAATTTTTTTTTATATTCGGTAACAACTCTTTATATATTAAATTTCTTAAAATGTTTTGCACGAATTATAACATAGGCTTAATCCAAGAGCCGATTATCCGATTTCTTTTAATTTATTTTTATCAAAATTTAATGTAATATAATTTTACAAATTTTTCAAAAAATTTTTTAAATCGTAAATTGTAAAATTATAGGATCTGACTCTTTTTGGACACATAAGCTAATCTATATCCTACTAATGAACCTGAAGATTATCGTACAGGAGTGAAAGAATGCCAGCGCAGAAGAAGGCTGAAAATAACCCTTTATTAATTTCAACTATAAATAGAAGGGCACGTACTTAGTGCTTTACAATAACACCAAAACCTGCGGTGGAACATAAAGCATTATTACATAATTCAGTTCAAGTATAAAAAGAATAGTGCTAAATTAGCACTTTCAAGCGTTACGGCCAAACTGGGTTGACTCAACGAAACCTAACAGGAGCGGTAATTATTCAAATCTGCTTGTACAGGCGTATCAGAAGGTCAGAAGGTCAAGAAGGTCAGAAACGAAACGTGTGCTGGTTAGCGACAACACGCTCTGAATAAACTCCAAAATTTACATGTTTAAATACTCAATTCACTTAACTTTACATCCTGACGAGGAAATGCGAGGGGAACTTGACGAGTTCAGAAAAGATAACAAAATTTGAATAAATGAGTTAAATAAGTAAGGGAAATTCTAAAAAATTATAGGCATTATCATAAAGCATTTAATTTTAAATATATTTCTGAAACATCAGAGCTTTTCAGTCAAAAGTTTCGGATCTATAAGTTTAAACATTTAAGAAGGCTGATGGAGAAATCAAACTTTATACAAGATTAAAAAATCTCAACTAAAACTTTTTCTCAATCCTCATCTACACAAGGACTTCTAATAGCCTTTTTTTGGAACAAAATTCTCAATCATAATTTCTGCGGTAGAAGGGCTTTTCGTAAAATTTCCAGGGGCATTGATTTCCATTCTTTTCCTCTACTATCTAGAGCACATCAATAGTGGTGGGTTTGCACTTAGAAAGAGCTCTTTTCAAGAAACCAAACGCACAATAATTAATAGGTGAAACAACAGGGAACTCCGCAGGAATACGTTGGAAAGGTATATATGCAATACCTATATCAGTCTTAATTTTTTCAAGGAAGCCAATGGTACTTTTTCTTTTTTTTATCCCAAAGGGAGGACTCAATCTGTCAATAGACGTTGGCCACTACTAAGGCCAGAAGCGTTGGTCACTTTATCATGGGGGCACCTAATAAATGGGCTACCTTTGCCTTCTATGAAGGGACGGACAGTTACAACCATGCCTTCTTCGGGATTCGAACCCGGACCTTTTGGTATCGCAGTCGGCTCCCCTAACTACTATACCGTCTGGGCGGCATCTTTAGGATAAAGAAATAAAGTTTCTTCTGCAAATTTACTGCATAAAATTTTCTCATCATAGTACTCTAAGTTAATTTTAACACTTTTTTCCAGTCTTCTTATTTTTAGTTTTCTCTTGTAAGAGAATCCTGCCAAGGTTATTAGCTCCTTACTGAAATTTCTTTGCATTGACAGAACCGGGTTTGTATATTATTTCTCGTTGTTCTCAACAAGAATAAACCTTCTTGCTGTTGCTGTAGTAATTTAAGCAATCTATGCTTTGTCAAGGCTCACAATGTATTTCCCTAGGCTTTCTGCTAAAATGGTTTCATTCAAGGCTCAACAAATTCTGCTGAGCTCAGCCGCATGTCTCTGCAAAATCTCGTGAAAACTATGTTTTTTAGCTTTAATACATATTTATATATTAAATTAGTCCCGAATTAGTAAGTTCTGATTAATTTTCATGAGTCAAATTATCAACACATTCAGGAATATCATATAATGCTTGCTAGTTACTGTAAAGGCAAGACAATACATTTATATGCATTTGCATGTTTGCAATATTTAGTGTAGACAAAAATTTAGGGAAAACTGTTGAAAATATTTAAAATAAAATAAAAAAATTTATAGCAATATTTAATGGATTAAGAATTTAGGTCATTTACAATTATTTCTTATCAATTTTAATTTAAGACAAATTGTAATCTGTAAAGTCCGAAACTTCACTCTGTGTTGCATTCTAATTTTTAGTCCTAAATTTGCTTAAAATATTTAACAATGAATAGAATTTTTTCAGAAATGTAACAGATAAACTATAAAGAACTTACGTATGATATAATATTTTAAAGACTTCGCAAATAATTTCTGCGTCGGTAGACTTTCTCTTGTTACAAACGATTTAACTTTAGAAACGTTAGAAACAGTACTTACCATTTTTGGGTATTTGTTTAGAGTCTTCTTTTTCCGGGTAAAAGTAATGATGGACAGTTTTTCCCTTTCGGGCTACTAATGTTGCTTATTTTTCTTTGAGAAATTTTAATATTATGCATTTAACAGTCATTTTTGAACTATGAAACAGGAATATTTCTCTTCGGAAAGCTCAAAAAACGTACCTTCAATCTACAGCTTTACATGCCATATTTGGAAAGAACAATAAATTTAAAAGTACCAGACGTTTATTCTCATTTTAAATAATAAGCTGCTGCCAGAAATGCTTATTCCAAATCATTTGCTTTCTTTTAATTTCTTTATCAACATCGTTCTGAAAATGATTAAGCGCTCTGTGTATTTAAAAAGTTTGCGACGTATGCCTTTATAATTTTACAAATAAATATTAATATTGGACTTGTGGTCTCTGGATTATTTGCAATAAAAGGAAAACATTTTGTTTTAATCTTTAACTTAAAACCGTTCTTCAAGTTAAACTAAATGATGTCATACAAATCATAGAATTTACGTATTTTTGTAGTATATATTTCTCTTTCTTTTCATTTCATTTCTCTTTCTGCATTCTGCAACCTTAACTGAATGATGAGATATAATAGATCATAGAAATAGTGAAATTCGGAGTTCGACTTGAAAATGAAAAGATAACTTTATTTATTTATGCGATCAATTTGCGATGATGAAAAATCTTATGTGTACGCCACATCACTTTCTTGTAAGGAATGTTAAATACATTTTTGCTGCATTTCATTTAAACTTATTTGCGAGAATTTCATTAGAGATATATTTCTCATTAAATTAATTCAATTCTCCCTTCGCGGCGAGGCAAAAATACATAAAACCTCAAAATATCTTTATATCAAAAATTGAAAAATATAGAAAAATATGGAACACCAAATGCTGTTAAAAAATTTAAAAACAAATTTTACAATTAAAATTAGGGTTTCTAAGCAAAACCAATCAGTTCAGCTAGCGTGCAAGAAGGCAAACTTTTCGGTACACAAAACTGAAAGTTTACGTTTGGTCCCGCTCTACAAAAAGACACTAAAGGTACAGAAACTCACTTAATTCACTATTCTGCTAAGTTTTAGCTGCTGTGGTAAAAAATCTGATGTTTACACCACATGACTTCCTTGTACGGAATATTAAATTATACGCACATTTTAGTGCATTTCACTTGAACTTATTTCCTCGAATTTCATTAGAGATATTTTTTCATTCAATTAATTCCTTTCTTACTTCGCGACAAGGCAAAAATACATAAAACCTCATCATATCTTTATTAAAAATTGAAAATATAGAACATAAATACAGTTAAAACAATTTAAAGAACAATTTTTGCAATTAAAATTAGAATTTTTACGCAAAAACAAGCAATTCTGGCAGCGCGCAAGAAGACAGATTTTTCGGTGCACAAAACTGAAAGTTTACTTTTGGTCTCACTCGGCAAAAAGACACTGAAGGCGTAGAAACTGACTTAATATGTTGTGGACGTTATGCTGATTCAATAAATCGGATAATTTAATAACTTATGTGATAATTCCAGAATGGATTAAACATGATTTGTTTCGCAATAATAAAAGAAGACATTATCTTTGCTGTTGGTAAGGTTAGTTTCTCTAGATTGGCAACAAGTACACTATTCTGCTTCAAGTTTTAAATGTAAACAAATATGGCTGCTATGGTAAAATCGTTAAGGTTAGCCGCACTGAACAACTTCTAAATTGTTGATAATTGTACAACTATTGCATTCAGGTTAACTAGAGGCATAAAAACCTTAACCGGAAGGTAAGAACAACATAATTCAATCATTTTAAGGCAAAAAATGGACAATTTACCAACATATAAGAAAAAACTGAGCTCAGTGAGCCGAGTAACAGAGTGGGTATATATATTATATGTATTTATATAATTTTGGTGCGGCCGGTTGCCACCAAAAAGGAAGGTGCACAACTGCATGCTGTAGCAGTCCTATGTAGAAAATTTCAACGTTCTAAGGCTAATCGTTATGCGAGATACATACATGCGTACGTACGTACAGACGCCTCGAACAAATCTCTTCTGAAGCCGTTTTAAATCTGTTTTATAATTCGTTTGAGAAAAAAGAGTCCTTTATTCTCTCCTTACGTACAGATATCAAGCAAAAACATCGTTAAATTGTATTCGATGAAGTCAAAATGGATATTTTCGTTGAAATATGATACCGAATTCGTACTAGGAAGTACAAAGTCGTTGAATTACAATAAATGGCTTTAGGATTAACAAATCTTTATTAAAGCGAGAGTAGAGTTGAAACAGGGATCCGATTCGCCTCTAATTCCATATTCACTATAAGTTTGCTTTCTCATATTCCTGTACATTTCCAAGAATTTGATTTTGCCTTTGAAAACAGTGTACCTTTTTAAAAATGCTTAATACGTTTTAAATTGGTAACTGCTTGTAAGGAGGGTAGCTTTCTATATCGCCAGCAAAAGAAAGGAACTGGAGAGCATGCAAATGCGTCAATTCTATTTCACGCATTTAATCACAAGAACAAACTTCTCTGCCTACTAATCGTATGCAGATCTCGTGTGTTTGTAAATCGCCGGTCTTTTTCCAGGCAAAAGTACAGGTTTGAATAGCTTCAGACTCCATACATTATTCAGATATTATGCTAGTCCCGAGAGAATTACTTTGCATTTGCATCTCTCCCCCTTCAAAAAGGATTCTCGATGAGATGGACCCTAATACGTCGTATCTTCCATTACACAGTTTCTGCAGCATTTAAATGCATTGCAAGTTCTTTATATCCCAACGAACAAACTATTGTCATGCTTTTGTGTAGTGTGAATGTTGAAAATGGTCTGCTGATTTCTGATCTATTATTAGAATAACATTCTCCTTTATTTTAATTTAAACGAATATATTATGTTGTGAATGAAATTTATGAACTTTTATTGTAGAAGAATTATTTTTTAAAAATTAAAAACGCATCTGTCTCATAAAGACTTCGAGTTTGGATTATATACTGCTCAAAGTAAAATACAGAGACATGAAATTCTGATTTATTTTTGAAGAGTAAACTGATAATGTTTTGTAGGTTCTTCCTGTTCTCCGAAAAGAAAGCTTCAATTTTTTCCCGCTTTCTAAAAATGTAATTTCACTATTTGAAATGGATTAAAATCATTTTGATTTCTTAATGGTATCATGCAAGCACAGTCGTTTCGAAAGAAACTACAGCATACTTCTTTTAATTATACTTATTTTCAGAGTGTTTCATCGATATAAGTTTTTTTAAATCAGAAATTAATTAGTTTTCTATCAAGATAGTCAATTTACCTTCACATTCATGTGTCACCTTGGGCAAATCGCAATTATTTGTATATTAAATTAGGCCTGAAAACCGGCATGCGTTAGCATTTGTACGTTCAATGATAACATTGCATTTATATTTGAGCTTTCAAATGCTTGGTGTTTAATTCTGTCTATTGTAAAATTGTCCATTTCATGAAATTCGTTTTTTTTTAAAGAACGCAATATATATAAAACTTTTATGCTGACTGTTAATTCTCTCAATATTTTAAACATTTTCACTATTACAAAACTTTGGTTTGGCATATGTAATCACCGCAAGGCCTCAAGGGCTATCTTTCTAAGGGAAGGGAAATCTTCGTGGACGACGTTCTCGAGGAAACTGGCTCGTATTCACGTTACACATGTGGAAAACCAACGCCCATACAGTCAGTCCGTTAGCAGAATTCGAACCTCGGACCGAACTACCAGTGTTAGCAACTTTACCGCTCGGGCGTTGGTGGGCCTGCTATTACAAAGGAGTCAAGAATAGTAACAATTAAACTACCTTTGAATTTAAGTAAAAAAAAGAATCCCCGATTTTTAATTAAATGTTAGAATTTTTTAACTTTGAAGAGAAGGACGTCAAAAGTCTAAAAAAAATAATGAAGTTCGATGCGCTGTTTCAACCTTCATTAATTTGTTGACAAATCTAGGCTAAAATTGTAACTTTTTCTCCCAAATGTTTCTTCTACCACTAAAGTTGCCCGATTTTTTACTTCGAAACATAAGCCAAAAAAGTAATTTTGTTATGTTGTTTTCTCTTACTAATGGGTTAATGGTATCATTCATCCAAACCTTCCAAATGCATTATATTATCCTCTTAGTTTTTTAGGAGTAATATCATTATCTAGAAATAAACTTCGCCATCGAGACTTTGTGACTTTTTTATAAATGGCAGACGTCTAAAATGACCTTCTCACAGCCCTGTCATAAGCCAGATATCAAACCTTGGCCAAAATTAGAAGAAATCGTTAGCAGCAAACTCATTTATTCTCATTAAGGTCAAAGTTCCTTTGTTCTGAAAAATTGAATTGGCTTCGAATCACCATGATTTGTTGCCAGAATTATATCATACGAACCATTTAATCTGCAAATAAGCAAATATTTAGCAATGAACAATAATTTAATAATATATTCTTAAAGGTGCTGATTGGAATTAGTGTCTTAAGATCAATTTATTGCAGCATTTTTTAAGGCAACATCGCACCACTTAGCATTATAATTCAATTTCTGTACATATCCAAATATAATCTACTGGGTTCGAAAACGATGGCTATAGAATTTCCGAATAATGATACTAGACTTGTACTTTTATTTTTTAGTTACAGGGTTTCTAAAATAAGATAGAGTATACTTTTATGAAAATAGTATCGATTAGCTTAGAAGTCTATAAAATTAAAATATAAGTTTTATATAATCCTAAAGGAAAAAATTTCAATCGCTGAAATATTCATTACACTTTAATACCTTAAAAACAAAATATTATATAATTTTATCTGAAAATTTTGAGGAGATATTCACCAGGATGAAATTTAGGGAGTCTCTGTTTCTCGGTAGGATAATGATTATTTTCTACAAGCCACAGTTCTTCGTCTGTGGAACGTTTCATATTAAAAATGATTTCGAATGACTGCCATTATTTCTATGAGAAAGGGAAAACATGCGCAATTTCAGTACTTAGAATGCTGACATTCCTTTTTATAGGCTTGGGAGACCTATAAAGAGACACTGCCGAACAGCCTAACGTTTTTCTTGTTATATTGCTTCCAGGTGGTGTTACGTGATTTGCATATGCATTACAATGCTTTCTATCTCTTATCGAAGTCTATGTAAGATGCAGATTTAGAGTAATTGATGCTTCTTTTACCGATGACGCAGTTTATTTTTCTTATTAGAGTACAGGTACTGTAGAGTGTAGTTCACCGACCTGCCTTGCATGATGCTGTATTGCTTCCTATGCATGTGGCCTCCAGCAAAGATGTTTCATACCTGCAAGTAGACTCTGTTCAGTACCTTCTTCATAGTGAGAAATAGAAATTTGGGGGACAGAATTTTGCTTTTTAGGGCTTTCTATTCACTAGTTGAATTGAACGAAATCAACGAGTTTTCTGCTTGCCATCATAGGTTTCACAAGATATCGGCTTATTCCTCTTTTAAAACGACATAGAGACGACCCTAGTTCTGGCTTTTCATCCTCTGATGTTCTATCTGCTAGTTTCTCATCCATTTAGTACCCAAAACTCAAATAACAGTTCTTTCCTCCTCTCCACAGATGCTTCCAAATCGACGGTCATGTTGGTTGTTGTTTGCTGATGTTATATTTACCTTCACATTAGGAAGTTTGTGCATAATGCCATCTCAAAATTTTATTTAAACTTCTATGCAAACTAGAAACCTACAGCACTTTCACGGGCAAGTGGCATTCTTTTGCATCAGTGCTTTGTTGCAAGTGTGTATGAGTCTTTATAAATCTTCATTAGTAGCTGCAGCTATTGACACATAAAACTGGTTTCTTCTCATTCTTTAAAAACGAGAGTTCTGGCGACCCGAGCAGCAAGAACTTCGTTTGTAAGTTCATTCATTTTCTACAAACGCTGGGAAGCGTGATTCCTGAAATACCATGCTTCTCGTCAAATACACTACCAATTTCTTCAAGTTTCTTCGCAGCAGCCAAAATGGTATTCGAAGACCATTCGTGACTAGGCCAATTAATATCGAATTGCCATCAAAAAAACAGCTTGCATTTCAGTCACAGACTTCGTTTAATAACTACGAGCATAAGTGACAAGTTGATGCATGTTCCAACGTTTCATTGCGAATGGCACCCTTCCTTTCTTCCCGAAATGGCATCATCTCTTCTGCCGTTCCTCTTTAAACCAATCGAACAAGATATCGCGCTGGTGCAAGATTCAGATGTAAAATGTACTCAATATTCAGCACCCTATATTAAATTCTGAGTCTGCAGTTATTAATTATTTTCGTATGGATTATGATATAAGATATTTTCCCCTCTTTTTTATGTGCCTTCATGGAAGCCTGCCTGAAGCGTAATCGGAAGGTCCGGAATTAGAAACTCGTTGAAGGCACTTCACACATTTCACGTCTCCATCGAAAAACCTGATGACTTTACAGAGGCGCCCGAACTAAAAGCAGCGATTTGGTCCCCTCATCCCCAGTCGTCCTTTAAAAAGGGAAACATATAAGGCCTTTCTCCCTTCTTTCCACGTGACTTTGTGGTGTTACTAGAAGTACGTTCGCTCGCAATAGGGAGATTCGGAGTTCGAACCCTGGCGAGGGCATTGCACATTTTTCACTTTTCCTCCATCCAAAAACCTAATGACTCTGCAATAGAATTTAGGAAAAGACAAACGATCGCCTAGATCTTTACAGTCTAGCTTTGCAAAGAGTAGATGGATACAGAAATTGTTAAACTCTGAACAGGTACTAGCATATTGACCCAAATCTAAAAAGGCCTCCTATATAGGAGAATAGGCGTTCTAAAAATGTTTCACGAGAGGAAAACTGGCTTGCATATAAGAAGACTCTATACGCACAAACTTGTCAACTTAAAAGAGATTCTCTAAAAATATATACATATAAATCGTTTTATTACATTAATTTAAATAAAATTTAAATGAATATATTTTCATTTAACAAAAAATTTAAAAAGCCTTTTTATTTCTTTCTTTATTTATTTTATGTTCAATGAATAATCTTTTAAGTCTTAAATATATAGATATATAAGCGTATAAGAAAGGTATGGCTATTTGAAAGGCATTTTAATTTAAAATTGTCAAATATTTCTTTCAGTATTATATGTAATACTTTTTAGCATATTTTAGACATATTCCAAGTGTGTTGCAATTGTATATGTTCATTAATTTATTTGTATATGTTCCATTTCTTATTACAATAAATATAGCTTTCTATGAAGCGTTGTTGTTTCAACTACTATCCCTTGTTCAGTTGTTTCATCTATAGCATGCAATCTACGCATTCGCATTATTTTCGCTGTTTTGTTTCGGGGCTTTTGTGCATTTCATGGGATCATTACAATTTGATCCTTCCCCTCACATCCGCGTCTATCAAACCATCAATGCATTCATACGGTTTGCACCGAAATATTCCAGAGAAAGATTTCGCTTTGTTCTACGCCGATTCTTTTGAAGGATTAGAAGGAACGCGAAAGAGATTTCAAATACATTACGCGATTTGCACAGTCAGCGTAGCGTGTAATTCGCCCGTTTTCAATTTCGGTGGTCATTAGGAGACCGCCCTCTGCTGCGTGACTTTGTGGAAAATCGGTCGCTCGCTCTGAATTTATAATTCCGGGAAATAAATCTGTCCCTCTTCGTTCGCCCATCCGAGGAACATTCGCGATGGAATATTATTCAGCGCCAATCCATTTGCTGGAGCGAGTTCAGAAGTATACATTTCACTTTTCTGAGAGTAAATTATCTGGAACGCATGTATAATTCAAATTTTGCACATTTTCCTACCAAATAATATTTTGAGGTCTCGCGGCGATTGCCGTTCATTTTGCTTAATCAGAGGATGCATATGGTTACGTATCGTTGCCGCTGGTTACCTCTTACTGCACAATTTCGCAATTCCAGACAAATGCGGTTCTATTAACTGAAACCGTAGCCTTTTATTACCGTTTCATTTTGTTCCAGGCAGTAAATCATAACCTTTCAAATACTCTTCATTTTTCTTCGTAATAAATATGTCATTTGGATAAGCTGCTTTCGTTGACTTAGAAAAGTACAGTGTGACCTCATTATAATAGTATTTGTGACACCAGAATAGTATTTGCCTTTTAAAGCCTCTAGTACGGGATCTGAGTAAAACAATCTAAGGCCCTGAAACCAGCATTTCTTCAGAGATCCTCAATGAAAAAGAAGACATTGGAATAAAAGGAAATAATAGTAATTTGGGACACCCTAGAAGCTATAACTTAGCTAGACAGTACGCTGTACATTTTGGGCTTTGGTGCAATTTTTTTGGGCCTTGTACAAATTTGAGATTATGTACAAACGTTTTAGACCCAAGTATAAATTTGGACCTGGGTACAATTTTGGACTTAAGTACAATTTTTGGGGGGCCTAGGTACCAACATTTTGGAACTAAGTACGTCATGCTGAAAGGGAAGGTCTTCTGAATTAAATAATGACCTACCACTGGCTGCGTGGATAAGATCACTGAATGCTGGTACTTTGCCCAGGTTCGGCTGTCGGCAAGCAGTAATTCAATATGTTGACTGTAAAGGAAGTTTTCTAGTTTTCCTTACATGCAACATGAACAGAAAAAACTTAGCGAAATAAAATAAACTACAACACGAACCATGCTTCCGTGTTGTATATCTAAGAGGAGAATGTGCTAACACTTCCTTCCTTCTTATTCTTCTTTGTATTTGCCTTGCATGCTTTACTTATAGCAAGTATATGAGATGGATATTCCTTTCGTACATCTTGATAAGCAATTAATGAACAAAATACAAGATATAATACACAATATGCACATACATGCAATGTTATGTATTATATATGTGCTTTTTACTTCCTTATACGAAGTAAAGGAAGCATTGTAATCACGAATATTTCTAAATATCTTATTTCAAAGAAAATACCCATTTTGAGCGCTATCGAATGCACTTTAACGATGTTTTTGCGTGACATCTGCAAGTAAGGACAGAATAAAGGACTCTTTTTCCCCAAACAAAATATAAAACTGATTTAAAATGAATTCAGAAGAGTTTTTTTTCGTGGGGTCTGTATGTACGTGCGTATGTATGTATGTATCTTGTATAACTCAAAAACGAGTAGCCGCAGAAAGCTTAAATTTTGTATTTAGGATGACTATAATATGTACTTGTGCACCTCCGTCTTTAGTTGCAATCGGCTGCATCAAAAGTATCTATATATATGTACACCCACTTTGTTACTCGGATCTGTGAGCTCAGTTTCTTTTGTTCCCATATGTCGGTAAATTGCGCATTTTTTGCTTTAAAAATGATTGAATTATATCGTTCGTATCTTCCGGTTAAGGTCTTTATGCTTAGTTAATCTGCATGCAATAGCTGTAGAATGATCAACAATTTAAAAGTTGTTTATGTGCAGCTAAGCCTAATTTTGTGTTTACCACAGCCGCCACATTTTTTTGCATTTGAAACTTAGCAGAATAGTGAATTCAGTTTCTGCACCTTCAGTTTCTTTTTGCGGAGTGGGATTAAAATTAAACTTTCCTTTTTGTGCAGTGAAAAATCTACCCTGTTGCCTGTTGGCCGAATTGCTTGATTTTGCCTTGGAAACTCTAATTTTAATTGCAATTTTTTTTATTGTTTTAACTGTATTTGATGTTTTATTTTTTCCTATATTTTTCAATTTTTAATGAAGATATTTTGAGGTTTTATGTCGCGAACTTGTCGCGAACTGAGAACAGAATTAATTGAATGAAAAATATATCTGTAATGAAATTCGAGGAAATAACTGCTTCGCATTAGGAGCAAATATTGTTTCCAGTCGGTCTCGAACAGAGGAAAATGTTAACGAGTAGCGATGCGTATTAGGTAAACGGCGTTGAATCGTCTGTAGAAAAACTGTTTCTTTTTTATTTGTTTAATTTGTTTTATACATCATTTTAGATTTATTATAGCATTTGAATAGAACATGTGGCAACGATTAGATAATTCTTCAGATGATATAATTTTTATGCATTCTTAGTTATAAAACGAATGAGATGTAATGGGTTAATGAACCTAGCCCAGAGTGTCGCTATGGTAAATAAATATAGTGAATTTTAAAGAGAGCATTTAAATCTATTTATTCTATTCTAATTCAATTCAATAAGTTTAAATGAAATGCCTTAAAAACGCGTATAATTTAATATTCCGTACAAGAAATCATGTCATCACATTTTTCTATTATTATTTTATTTTGAGAGTCTCACTTTGCTGTGCTATCTACTTACTAAGAGGTATGCCTGATGGTAGAATTTAGTAGGAAACCTCCCTTATGTTGAACATGAGTAAATCTAATTCCCTTTTAGCTGCCAGTAATAAACCCTGTTGAACCACGATGTTCTGCGGGTTAAGTCACTCAGCTATTTATTGGCAATATGCATATAAGTATACGTAACTAAGAGTCACAGGTACATTTGTACAGCATATAACTCACTTCTGTCTTTAGAAAATTATACTTCCTAGAAGCCTTTCGCTGTTTATCCAAATTTAAGTAATAAATCTTTCGAAAGTACCATGCTTTAGATGCTAGTCAAAATGTTTCGCTCTAAAAAGAAATAATTATTTATTCACTTTAATCTAAGCGAAATACATCTAAAATGGAAACCTGCGTGCTTGGCTATTGAAATTTAGACAATATTCAAATATATTATGCGAGTATTGCGATTATTTTTATGTAATGGAAAAATAAGCGCGTTAGAAGGAAATATATCTGATGCGGAAAAACAACTGTTTTAATTTAATCTTAGTATACATACAGCAAATGAATGTTTCGACCAGATCAAATACATCAATGCTATTTACGCGATATTAAAAATACATATTTATAGTATCTTATAGCACATATAATCAGAATATCTGAAGTATTTATAGAACTTTGTTAAAAATAAGTGAAATTGCAAAAGAAATCACAAATAGAAAGAACATAATATGCTATAATAAAAAGAGATCAAAATGTGTGAAGTTTTGAAAGTGATCAAGATTCCGACAGATAAACGGTGTGGTGATTCGTTTAATTTATCTAACAGTTAATTTTATTTTAAAACAACTTTTTTTTTTATTCTCGTTTTCAACTCACGCTTTTTTTTCAGACTGTTAATGAGTTAGCGCGCGTGTATTCAATGAGGTAAAAAGAAGCAGTAATTAAGGGAAGGTTTTTGAATGCGATTTCAGAGCGTGTTGTTCCTGCTTGAAGGCCACGTTGTTATTTTTGATTGCTAGTGATTGGATTTCTGTGGCCTTGAGCGCTTCTAGCCATTAGGCTTGTTTACGCCGACATTTACGAATCAGAGCCTGCTCGCATGTTAAGTAACCTGTGGAAGGCCGTTAGGCTAATTTAATTCTATTTTATTTTATGTTACTTGTTACTTTTTGAGTAAAGCCAAAAGTGTTGGCTTTTGTAAGCTTGAGTCGATGCCATCGGTGAAATTTATCTTGAGTTAATAGAGTTCTTTGCACCCTTCTGTGGACTTGGGGATAATTCCTCGCAGAGTCTACCATCACCTTGTTAGTTTATGTTTGCAAAGAATACGAGACGCTATAACGGAAGTAATTCCATTCCACTGTCAATTAAGCAGGTAAGTCATTACTGAGAAGTAAATTGATTTGCAAAGGTTCTGATAGGATAACATATTTATAGCATATATATGATACTTATTTTTAGCATTCTTCCAATTCTTAATTAAATATTCTGGAAATTTTAATTAGCGATTTATGGTACAAATTTAATCGCATGTTCTGATCATAAACGAAGCGCTTTTAAAACTCATCGGTGCCTTGGTAGATCAGCTGACGTTTAGGCCGGCTGGACCCGTTTTGCCGCTGAAGGTTTCTCCTGACTGTTCAGTAAGATATGGAAGTAAAATAACGATATTATTAAAGCGCTATAATTAGAGGGCATTAAAAGCGCTTTTAAGTGAGTTTGACGATGTTCAGCTATCTAGTAGAATATGTTTAAATAGTACCCAAAAGTAATTTAATTTTGATTTCTTAGCCATCTGTTGATCTACATTTCGCTCTAGCAACTTTTTCCTACTCTTCGTGCGCCCTGGACGATTTTCTCATTTCTGTTTTTCCAACATTTATCAAAATACAATACATGGAGCTTATATTTAACGCTAAAATCTCTGCAATGAGAAAAATTGTGTACAGAAGACTTAACGAGGAAACAAAACCCCTGACAACGGAAAGCCGGCAGTATGTGTTCTTCTTCTTCTAAGCCTCATTCCAGAAAGTCTATGGTAAGTGTTCCTCTGGTTCTAAATCCGAAAAAACACATCTGTATTAGTGCAGAGAAAGTAGAATTTGCAAAGAGTGACAACAAACTTGTGAGCACTTATTGATGAAACTGCAATGGTTAACTGTATTTCTATTAATTTACGCTCGGAGAATAAAATCTCCAGAATCAGGATTCTCAATGTTTTAATATTATAAAAAAACTAAAAATTTGAAGTCTTTCTACTACATACGGAGAATGAAATCAAAACCGTATCAAATCAACAGTAAAAGTCCTATAATATGAAAAACATTTTCTCATTACTTTAACATATGCCAATGCATATGTTCATGACAACAGGATGATGACCAAGCGAAACTCAGAATTTTTGCGGTTATGATTCAGGCTCTAATGAGGTACACATTTAACTTTGCATTTAAGAATGAACTATCATTAATACAGTTTTAAAATGGTGAATAAATTAACTGAAAAAGATAAAAAGAGTATAAAAGTGGCCAGGCAAATCTTTAGTTTTAAATGTGACTGAAAATTTCTCAGTATTACTAGAAGACAAATTTCCTTTGAAAATTCTTTAAAGCTTCTTCAGAAAAGCATTGAAACTCATTGGTTTGGGTTTTAAAATTTTAATTTCTACCACAAAATCTACTTACGACACCTATGATAGCGATATACAATCAGATGATCGCGTATCCCGTTAAATGTTTAAAAAAAAAGAGAGAGAATTTTAAAAGGGCTTCGATTTTAACGGTCGTCCAAAATGGTTTGTTAAGGCTTTTCTACACTCTGGCTAAGCTCACAGTCTACCGGTCTGCTGTTTCACTCACTCCGTAACCCATTCCTTTTTGTCTTTTTAGCTTTAATATTAAGCATCATTCTTTTTAGCACTTACGTCATAAGCAATTCAACGGCAAAATCACAAAAATTTTAAAAGGAGTACGTGTTTAGATTTCGTAATGAAGTGTTAAGTATTAGAATGCTTTTTTCTGTTTTCTTCAGTCTTTTCTCAGTTTATCCTATCAAAGTACAGTTTTCTTAGCAAGATGGCTTGCAAAACCTTTTTTTTTTTTTTTTTATCTTTTCATTATTAATGTTTTGTGTGTTAAATTTTTTAATTAAATACCATGCTTTTCGCATATACGCCCCATAAAATTCATTTGAATAGCAAAATCACAAATTATTTAAAAATAGCATACCTGTAGAATTTCCGATATACACTCAGGCGCGCTGGAGATAACAATGCTTTGATCCATACAGTGTTGCCCCTGCTCGCTTTCAGATCATTGAATTTGTTAAAAATTCAGTAAAGGTTTTCAAATCATCAAATATAAAATTCTAAATTCTAAATTCGGGTTTTCAGGTGCACTTGTTCGAGGAAGGACTACTTATTCAAAATTTGATAGGTACCGTCGTTTTTTTTTACAGTGCGAGAAACATACATACATTCATGCAGATTTTTCATTACTTAATTTCTTTAAAAGTAATACAGTATGACAATAAATTGTGGCAACAATTTAAAAATGATTTAGACATTTAAAGCAATACGCCGCCAAATTCCGTGTCGAGATTAATAACCCACTCCGGCAAAACGCTTTTTTGGGCTGAAAAATACTTTTAAACTAAAAATTTGCAGAACTTAATCCCTTTGTGACTCATTTAATTTCTTACAACGGTTATTTTTCACTTATATTTCCAGTATTTAACTCTGAAATTTATATTTAAATTTTGTATGAATTTGTTACTAATTCTTAATTATAAAATTATTTATATTTCAGCTAATTTTCATTTCATTATATAAGTTTTTATAAACTGCTTTTGTTCTGTGAATTAATTTAGCATACTTCACAGAAAAGGCAAGTTACAATACGAAAGCCCACAACAGAATGTGACATTCCCCTAAATCTGAAAGCTTGAAATTTTAAATGGATTTATTTTCACAAATTAAAAAAATTAAATTAAAATTTTGATTGGATTTGATTTTGGATTTGATTTTGGATTTGTTTCCTCGTTTAAGGTTAAATAAGTCGAGTTTTCGTTATTTGTTCACGTGCAAAGCTTTTTACTCTTAAAATCTGAGCTAGGTTAAAAGAAAATGTAAAAGCATCTTAAAGTAGCATTAGTATACTACGAGCTGTCACTATTTTTGTTTATTGTACATAAAAAAATACGTTTCTAATGTCATCTTTCAATAAATCGATTATGGAATAATAATTTGCTAAAGGTGTATATGCTAATTGTCCTCTTAGTTTTATTATAGAGGTTGAAATTAATCATCGGTATGTATTAGGTGGAAGTTTCACATGTATTTAAAGCTGCTCTTTTTATTGTTCATTTTTATTTGACTGTTATTTTACTTATTTATTTAATGGCATACACCTTCCTTTTATTTTATTGGAATGGGGTTCTTTTAGTAATACTATAAATGCAACACCACTTTGGAAATTAGATCTAGTATTAACAGCAAATGGCAATAGCATTCCGATCCAAACGATTTCGAAACTGCTCACGGTAAACGGCAGTAATCGAAGAAGAGCTGTTTCATTTTTTACGACAGGGAAAGAAGTACCGAATAAATATTTGATTCTTCCACTCAAGATGTCGTAAGGTGCGGGGTCGATCGAACGGAAGGGTTGATCCCAATCCCAGAAACTACATAAAATTTAGCTTTCTTCTATCTATCGTTAAAGGCCATAACATGGGATACCTTCGACCCGAAACGTGTGATAGAGTGCACGGAGATTTAACGATTGTGGAGGAACTTCTCGTTAGCTAGAAAAAGGATTGTTAACTTTCGCCAAGCGCTCAAGGAGGAATTCCATTGCAAGATCAATTACTGTTTTATTTTCATTTATTTGGTTCTTAATTGCATTTTATTTTCTTCATTTCTAGCGGTATTCAGCCATTCAATAGAGAAAGTGAATTGACATTTATCGCATTCTGAAGCATCTTAAGAAACATTTGCTCATTTAAAACTAGTATACGCAGTATGAAATTACTCACTTAAATACAATCATACCTCGAGGTACTGCGGGTTCGGTTTCAGTATACCGCTATAAAGGGAATAAAGCAATAAAACGAAGGATTTTTCCTTTCCCATTGCACGTGAAATTTACATCTGCATATTATCATCTGCTAAATATAGGTTCATATTGTTTTTTTTAATATTCGTGTGGTTGTTACAGTTGTCCAATTTATTCTTTCAATAGATCTGGTATGGAAGTGCTGTGTAGTCGCGTTTTTGTTTTCTTGCGTTGAAACAAAATAAGGCACCGGATCTTTGAAGTCTACATTACACTGGTGTGCAAAAATTAAGGACGAGACGGTTTTTTCAATATAACTTTGTACAAAATCTTTCCAAATCAACACATTTAATACCGTAAGATCCCCAATACGTAAGGACATGAGTAATGTAAGCAACACTTACTAAGAGAGAAATCAGAGGGATAAAAAGAAGCTTTATTGAAAAAGTAGCATGGAGCGCAATGCGACTGAAGGCCGAAACATCCCTGTGATGGGTGTCCAGCAAGAAACATCCGGTCTTTAATAGGGGATATGATCTCCCCTGACTGCTAGGCAGGTTTCACATCATTTGTGCATGCTGGATATGTGGTTGTTAATGAGCTGTTGAGACACTGCTGCTCGTTCCTCTTGTAGCACCAATCGCAGTTTCGGAATCGTTACTGGCGATAAGTTACGTGCTGCCACGGGTCTCCCTAGTAAGTTCCGTACATGCTTGACGGGATTTAGATCCAGAGACCTTGCCGACCAATCCATGTGTTCAATATCTTCACTCTCCAACAGCTCTTCGACAGTAACTGTGCGATGAGGTGGAGCGTTGTCGTCCATGAAGAGGAACTGAGGACCCATAGCCCTTGTGAAAAGACGCATGTAAGGAAGAAGAACCTCGTTACAATAGCAGTCCCAGGTGACGAACCTCCTTGGGAGATATGAAGGTCGGTCCGGCTACCAAGCATTATGTCTGCTCGAACGAGAACTCCGCGACCTCCAAAACAGTCCCTTTTGATGATGTTGAAGGGGTTATTGCGTGTTCCCCGCTCTGTCCAGATGTGTATGTGTCTAGAATCGCAACTCAGACTAAATCTGTTCTCATCTGTAAAGAGTACTCGTCCCCATTCATTGTCTCTCCAATTCCAGTGTTCCCGGCACCACAGAGAACGCCTTCTCCGATGGGCAGGCGTTAGAGGTACACACCGTACAGGGCGTCGTGCAAACAGACCACCACCGTGCAGTCTTCTGGCCACGGTAAAACGCGACATCGGTCGTCCAGTCGCCTGTGTGTCGTGTGTCTAGCGATTTCTCCCACTGTCTGCCGCCTGTTTCTTCTGGCCTGTAAGGCAATATACCGGTCATCTGCGGGTGTGGTTCCTCGTGGACGACCACTACTAAACCCCCGGATAGCTGTTCCTGTAGTTTGAAATTGTCTCCAAAGTCGTGAAACGATGTTGTGAGCAATTCCGAACTCTGCAGCCCCACTTGTCACACTGTGGCCTTCCTCCAACTTCCCAATGATTCGACCTCGTGTAAAAGCATCCAGATGTCGTCTAACAGATTGATTATTCGCCATTTCTCGCTGAGGCAGCAACTCGGTGTGATTTTAACTGCTATACGGCGTGCAATCTCTTTGCCAGAAATACTGATCTTACACCGACAACATGCTGTATACTACTCAGACACTCCCCCATTACGTCTACCTGCATGTCTGCGCATGTGCTACCGTACATCACCTTACTTAATCTCTTGATTGGTCTTTCTGTCTGCTCTGCCTCTTCGTTCAGCTGATATGCTAATTTTTCGACTTCGTCCTTAATTTTTGCACAGAAGTGTATATTATTTTTATAGTTTCCTACGCGGAATCGGGTTTCCTACATTTCGATGTAATTTTTACTGCACTGAATATAATAGTATTCTTGTAACAGTTTGATAACTTCTTTACTTCGCGCATTTTGTCTGAGCATCGATCGTTAGTGGGATATCAACATGAAGAACCAGTCTTTCTATCCTTTTCCATCCTTGGTAGAGAGCCCCGAAGGCAACAGACGTTTTCTCCAGAAGACAGCAGTTGCCACGGCATTCAAATAGTAAAATAAATTGTATCACAATAGTTATCATTGTTTTAATTAAATTATCATGGTATTTTAATATTTTTAATTCATGCAATTGTTTCTTATTATGCATTTAACTATATTTACATATGAATTACCTAGAAACTTGCAAACGTTGAGAAATTAAAGGAGACGAAACCAACTAACGAGTTGTGCGTAGTACATCTCATCAAGTAGGTTTACCCAAACTCCTATGCTTAAATATCCTTTCGCGTAAAGAGTTTAAAATTTTGCCCGATTTTATTCCGACATTGTATTTTAAACTGAATTTTCAGCTGAACGCAAATTGAGCGTGTCAGGGGGAACGTGAACGTTTGCTTGTATTAGCAATCACCTTTTTTTGAAATGGTTTACAACTGAACGCAAATTGAGCGTGTTAGGGGAGGGTGAACATTTGTTTACATTAGCAATCATCTGTTTTTGAAACAATTTAAGGCTGAGCGCAAATTGAGCGTGTCAGGGGGAAGGCAATCATCCGTTTTACATAAAAACTACGTCTTAACGTGATTTCTTTTAAGAATGCCTCCTAGAAAATACACCACTGAAGAGGAGAGAAAAGGAGTTAAAGCTGCACAAAAACGGCTTTTTCGACAAAAAGAAACCACTGAGCAAAGAAAGAAATGTACCGCCAGTGGTTTCCTTCATTGCACTCTACTTTAAGCAATTAAGCAAGTAGAAGGGGGAAACCCCGTGGGGCAGTAAGCAAAGGGGCGTCCTCGCCGCCTGCCCTGGGTAATTCAGTTTGAATTGGCAGACACCTTTGCACAAATCATTTTAATTACAATTTATAATATCTAGAACAGCGGGCATTTCGTATGACCGCAGGATTTTCTAGTAAGTATATATGTGGACTACAACTTCTTATGATTTCCCAAAGTGACAGCCACAACAACGGCTAGATGGTTCCGCAAGCTGCATAAATGCGTGAAAGGATTCCGGCATTGAGATAAGGTTGGGACGCTACGACGGAAATATCGATGATGCTGCTCAATGTGACTGAACCAAAAGTGTGATTGTTTCTTTGATGACGTGATGTTATTCTTTTTTTATGATGAGCTGAACCTTTTATCTCATTTTCATTTTACTTCCGTTCATTCTGTGCATATCACCCTCATATTTATTGTTTCACTATTAAAAGCTATAAAATGCCACTACCATCTTCGTTATTAATCCTAACCTCATCCTACTCATCCTCTACGTATCCTCCCCATCCTCTATGTATATATGTAGGATGAGATGTTGCTCACTCTGTTGCCAGGTTCGGTCAGCTCAGATTTTTTATTCTTATGTGTTGGTAAATAGAATATTTGTTGCTTTCAAAATGACTGAATTATATTCTTCTTATGTTCAGTTAATGTTCTTATGCCTTTAGTTAATCCGTATATTCTAGATGTAGAATTATCAACAATTGAAGAGTTTAAATGGCACTAAGCCTAACGAGGCCGCCATTTGTTTACATTTTAAACTCTTAGTAGAAGAATGAATTAAGTCAGTTGGTAATCCAAATTCATTGTCTTTCTGCCTAGCGAGACCAAAAGCTAACTTTCAGTTTCAGCATCGATAATTTTGCCTTCCTGCCCGCTGCCCGATTTGCTTCTTTTACTGCTTTCTTACTGTTTTTAACTGTATTTGGTGTATTAGGTTTTTCTGTATTTTATAATTTTTAATGAAGATTGAATTTTTATGTATTTTTGCCTTGCTGTGAAGTGAGAACTGAATTGATTGTATAAGAAATTTATCTAATGAAATTCGAGGAAATAAGTTTAAATGAAATGCAGCAAAAAAGTGTGTATAGTTTGGTAGGTTGTGCAAGAAAGTCATGTGGTGTCCATATCAGATTTTTTATATTAGGGCAACAATTTTTTTATTTTGTGTTTAGAAAGATTAAAGTAACTCTTAAAAAAATTGGGGGTGGGGTCCAATTTAATGTATAAGAAAACAATATTATTTATTTTAAGATATTCTCGTATTACTGAATGAGCTATTAATTTTTATTCTGTTCCTAGAAATGTATGTCTTGCTTCAGAATAAATCGAGTAGAAGAATTTTTAAAATGCAAAAAAAATCCCTTTTTAACTCATAAAGGGGAAAAGAAATGAGTGAAATTCTGCTTGTCGGGAGCAATTTAAAAAAGAAAATCTTAAAATGTTTCTTCGCTTCTCTTGAATTATTTAAATTTTCTTTGCGCTTACATTCATTTTGCCACCTGCGCTTCCTTTCTATTAGTAACGAAAGAATTAAGAGATTTTTAGATGGCTTTCAAGCGTAATACGCTGCCCTTTGGGCTTTACGGATGAAAATTTGCTTTGCATGTTCCCAATGAGGGAATTGAGATAAAAACTTATTTCCGTTGCTGCATAAAG
Source organism: Stegodyphus mimosarum (assembly GCA_000611955.2). NCBI lineage: Eukaryota > Metazoa > Arthropoda > Arachnida > Araneae > Eresidae > Stegodyphus > Stegodyphus mimosarum. The sequence continues at coordinate 337,346 of KK112520.1, read as the reverse complement.
AAAGGTAAAGAAAAAAAGAATTATAAAAAAATAAGATTCTGGGTATTTTTTCATAAACTCAGGCAGAGTAAGTAACGGAAAATCTTTATAAGGTTATTATTGTTTCCGTAAACAAGGAATAAAATCTTAATTTGCTCCAAACAGGTAAAACTACAATTTGTTCTTTTCTACAGATTTCTTTTTTTCCCTTGTCTCTTACTTAATCCAGAGTTAAGAAAATAGACAATGGAATAAAAATTAATATTTTTACTATATGTATGTAAGTATGAAACATTTTTATTCTATTAGAAATCAAGGCAATTTACACCGTTTGAAGCTTCTGCGTAATGGTTTAAATTATTAAAAAAATCATCAATTACATAAGTTAAGTTACACTTAGGTAAGTGCTTGTAAATTACTACAAGTGAAGGTTACAAATATCCTATTACTAATATGGATGTAAATTATCATCAGAAATGTATCCTTTCAAAATATACCCACCAGTGAACAAGTGAATAATACTGCTGGACACTGGAAGTTTGACACTACTCCAAATCATAGCTGATGGGAGGCCTGTACGGCATTTTCTCAGTTTTTGGTTCAGTTAGACACTGAAAAAATTTCTCCAAATAGAAACTTGCATAGATACTATCTTATAAACACACAAAGTTCTTCACGAAGATATCTTTCCCCTTAAGAAGATAGTTCTCGCTTGCTTTGTCCTAATTTATTATATAAACAGACTAATAAATATCCTGTTTTCACTGTACAAAGCAATCTATTTCTTTAGCTTAAAAGATAAAAAAAAATTAGAAATATATGCATTGTTTTTAAATCGCTCAGTTATACGTACTGATCACTGATCAATAAAGTTTGTATTATAGAAAAGCATTTAATGATTCTTAAGATCTTTTTTGTGCTGATTTTAATTATAAAGCCAGAATTTATCCTTGAGATTCCACTCCTTTTATGACAGAGCTCTGCATTGTCCCTACTATCATACGTCAGTGATCAGTTTGATTTTCTTTTCGAAACTCACATACTGTGTCTCTGACTTTAACTATATTACTAACAATTCACTAAACACTTTCGAATTATTATCAAGCAAGCAATTGAAACGAATGAAATATAAAAATTAATTGCCGGCAATTTTCATAATAGGAGTAAGTTGTTGTGTGTTGGCAATCAACAATTTAATAAGCTCAAATCGAGTACTGTAAATAAGTTTCAAATAGAGTTCTACATTTTTGCACTTCGCTGGAGCAAATGTTCTTATGTTTCAATATAACAACTATGTAGATAATCTTGAAGTCAATATAACTAAAGACACAGTATGCAGTATCTTTCATGAAATTAGTTAGATTTTTTGAAAATGACAAAGCACAGGAGGGCTATATGCCTAAGAGAAGGGATAAATCTTCGTGGAGGACTTTCTAATAGAAACTTATTATAAAAAAATACTTATTATCGCCCCACGCTAGTCTGTTGCCATTGGATAAAGAGCAAGATATTTAACTTTCAAACTGAATCCTTCTGTTATTGGGTAGCAAGCCACTGAAAAGCAATAAATGCATTTATTTAACAACTTTCCCGCTTTTTAATCTGATTGCTTTAAAAAATGCGTTTAAATCTTGATATGTCTAATGAGAAATATTAAATATTTTTATGAAATGACGCTAGCTGGACTCATTAAAATCATTATATACTTTGTAAGGTTTTAGTTAAACTAACCAAGTTTATTTTAATTTAAATCTTTTCTATCTCCTCTCTGCTTCAACTTCCTGTCAGAAGAAGCGCGCGTTTTTAGCTTATGCTAATTTTTGAAGTTCAGCCAAGCACTATTTAAGCCAGAGGTAGAAACCTCTCGGTGTGTGAGAGCTTTGCCTCAGATCACGGTCACGCTGCTCAACGTTCGCCTGACCAGCTAGCAGTTTAAATTTATAAGCCATAGTGCTTACTACGTGATTGCATTGTAAAATAAATTAAAGTGCGGTAGTATTTAGTATATCTTGCTACGCACCCTTTTAGATAGAGGCCAACTTCCGCGAATTGCTCTGCGAAGCAAAGTTTAATTTAAGTTATATTTTAATTTATTTAAATTTATTTGATTGTTACGTTAAGACCCTAGTGCGGTCTTTTACTTTCTGTATCTCTCCCGAATAGGGAGGTTTGTTATTAATAGTGAATTAATAAAAGAGGATTTCAAATCCCTTCACGTGCAGTTATTCTCCAGCTCAGCAGTTACATCAGAACATAGCGTACCTTCCGCTCCCTGTTCCAGTTCAGGACTTAGAACGTAAGGATAAGAACCCTTTACAGAATTTACCATGTTCTCAAAGAATACACACAGAATGCTAAGTCCTGACAACTTTTTTTCTTTTTATGATAACTCTTGTAGGCTGTTGGCCGCTCGTCCATCTAGTTTTCAAAAAATAATAAAGCGAATATATATATAAAAAATATGGCAGCTCTTAATATTCTGTGGGAAATTCTAAATTTACACTGGTTTGAAATATTTTGTGATTATGCTCTTGAATTTTAGGTGGCGTAAGTGAGAAAGTAATGCTGAAATTAATAATAAAGTGGAAATGAAAAATATTAATGAAAAAAACTGGATTCGCAAAAATGAGTCCAAGAACCGACTGGTAACCTGCGATGCTCTGCAAGAGCATAAATAACCGTAACAAACCCTCTGGTGAGAGGTTAAAAACTCAATCCTTTCAGATTTTCTTTCTTTTTTTTTCCTCCCTCTTCCTCCATTCTTTTCTGATTAGGAGACCTTTGTTTTAGCTATAATAAACTAAACTAAACTCAGTGGTGAAACAGCCCTAGTAGACCATGACCTGCAATGCCCTTTTTCCGCTTTCTTGACCTTTTGGGCACTGGAATGCATCAGCATACGCCCTGGGAAAGTGCTCAGCTTGTCGCAGGACACCCTGGTGTTTAGTCCTCAAGCGAACTGGGTACTCATTGTATTGACCCACTTAACGGATGAAAGGCTGAGTCAATCTTGCACAGCTCGGGAATCGAACCCGGACCTGTGGTGCAGCTTCGTGACGCGCTAGCCACTTCTCCACCCTTTTCAGTATAATAGTGACTGTTCATTGCTGTCCCATTATATGCAACTTAATGTGCAAGGACTATATTACAAACACACGTAACACTGGATTTTCCTAACCTCATTGACTTTATTCCATTTCTTTTTACTTATTTATTTTCCCCAACCTTTATAGTCACTTACTCGTAATTTTGCCGAATTGCAAGTAAATCTATGATCTAGTATAAAAGTTTTAATTTATTAAATACCGTCGTTAATGAAGCAGACAGCCCGAACTCTGAAGTCATTGGTCTTCATTACATAAACTCCACATTCGCGAACTCGTTTCGAAAAAGAAAAAGCTTTCAGCGAAGCTTTAAAAATAATGCTTCGATGAACTACGCTTCCATATGGAAATTGAAAGTTGCGGGGAGATGGAGAATTTTAAAACTCGTCCAACCTCCACAATAAGAGGCATTTGTTCTTCGATGACACTCGTGGTTCGATAAACGCAATTTCGGGAATATCATTAACAAACTTAATGGAAACGGAAATGAAGTGTCCTTTTCGTAATGAGATATTGTATATGTGTGTAAAGTGAAGGTAGCAGTATCTTCGCTTTTCTCTGTTAAAACTGCGGGATGAGGAAGTCCATGCATGGTGATGCTTGAAAAGACAATTAACCGCGAGAACTACAGTTCGCATATTAAATGGAATTCTTCTTCCGGCTTTTGGTTAATCATACGCGAGGGCTTTTATTTCCTTCGGAGTAGTTTTCTCAATTCAAAACGGGCGAGAGAAAATGCAGTTCGGGTTGCATTGTGGTGCGGAATGTAATGTTTCTTGTTAATAAGTGGTCTAGGATATGGAGAGATGATTCCTATCTGGATTTTTACGTTAATGGATTATTGATTGTTATACGGCAGTAGTTTCAGTGGATCCTCGAAAAACGTTTAAGGGAATCATTTTCGTGGTTCACATCATGATAAAATATAATACGTATCATGACTGGATTTACTTAGAGTTCATTCGGGAGAAAATGTTTATAGCTTTTTTCCTATTGGAAAGAATTTAAGTTTGACAAAGGAATCTATTGAGAAAGTAAATATTCATCTTTTCCATCTACTTATAATGCCTGAAACGTTTATGTTCAGGAAAAGCCACAGGAATTTGGAGATCTAAATCAAACCGTGAAATGCATCCTAAATATTTATTTATTTTACATAGCAACAAGAAATGCAACACCATTTATTATCACGGACCCATTTCTCATTTCAGTCTCTTACTTTTTCAGCAACATAATTTTCATATCTACTGCTTAAATTTAAGGATTTCTTAAATTTAATCTTATCCTTAAATTTAAGGATTTCTTAAATTTAAGGATAAGATTAGTAATGCTACAAATCTTGAAAAGCTATGTTTTGAGCAAGATGCATGAGTGTCCTATTCTCCCAGAAAATCTATGACTTTGCTTCAGTAAATGTTTCCCAGGAGCAGGAGTTTTAAAAAAGGAAACATTCCATGGCTAGCATTTTCTACAGGTTTGTCAGTATGAGACTATGTACTCTGGGGTTGCCTGAAGATCTGAATGAAGTGTGCATTTATAAATCAAGGTACGTTACGAACTGAGGATAATATTACAGAAAGTAACTTCAGCTATACAAATCGACACCGCAGAAAGCTGATTTAGATGACAGAGAGAAAATATATGGTTTGAAAACAAACAAGAGGCTAGAGATAAAAATGGCACTTATGATAAATAGAATTCTATATCCCATTATTTTGTAAGATTAATAAATGATATTAGACATTCATTTCATATTGCTGGTTTTAATTTAAATATCGGCATATTACAATGGCCTGAGCTTTACAGCTTTTGTGTGACATTTATTCAGTTATAACTGCAACTTCTGAATACATTTCTAACCCCAGGAATTTATAATCCTTCTCAATTTTTTCATCTTTCATTAAAAGTCTCAGATTTCTCCTTATTAAATTGCACGAATAAGACCGTAATAAAATTCTCTTACCAGTATAAACTGAAGGATCCTCCGATGAGAAAAAAGTGTTTATATACGGAGGGAAAAGAGGCATTACTAACATGCATATATATTAAATGCAGCTTATTAAAGATCATTTTTATGCAATCAGTAACTAGGAAACAACGGATTAAATAAAAAAATAAAAACACAAAATATCAATGAATACTATTGTATGTACGAATGCAGTGAATCAAAATCCACAGTGTTTACCTACAATTACTTATTAACACATTTGTAACGCCTGATGAACTACATGTTTGCTGTTAGCATGTTATTTTTGAAGCATATTACTTGCATATTATTTTAGGGTACATTCTTGTAATAACTGAAAGTGAATTATATCATATTTTTAAGATAAAAATTATCAGAATATGGCAAGCCATTGCAATGTTATGAATGTATTGCCGCTCGATTGGAATGACGGTCGGAGGACACAGTAAAGGTCGGGGGTTTGAATCAAGTCAAGGTATTGTGGCTAGACTGTTTGGGAAGCTTGGATGTTTAAAATCCATTTAAAGTCCTCTCGAGAGGCTGACAGTAAGGCGAAGACGATTATTAGATATTCTGATTATGTATCTTTGGGGCATTTTTTAAAGAAGATGGAACTAGAAAACGTCTTCTAAGCTCTCACTGAACTCTAAACTCAAAGTTTAATTTAATATTTCAAGTGTATTAAACATTATACGAGTAATATGTTGTTTGATACACTCATATTATTCGTAATATGAATATATGAAATTTTTGAATGAATTATGTATGGATCTCTGAGAATTTTATCTATTTTCAAATGTATAGAATGTCTTTATATTTAATTTTTTGGTCATATCGAGTCACTGTCATGTACTCAGTCTTTTCATTTCGTTCCTCATCTGTGGCATGTATGATAAAAATGTCTCTTTATTTATTAAAGTTCGCGATAATTTTCATATTGTCACATTATTTATCAGTGTTGCATTATCAGTTATAAATATCGGTGTATCATTTATGCTACTGTTTTTGTTTATATCACGTCTTGAGAGAAAATACGCGAACAAGTATGGAGGACAAGTATTGCTGATTACAAACCATGGACACAAGTGGAAAATAGTGTGGGATATCTATTCCTCTCTCGCTAACTCCGCTCCAGTTTTCATTGATAACACAAATCTGGGATCCACTTCAATTTTGATCCAACTCCAGTTCTGATTTATAACAGAAATCTGGAGATCGTATACCTTTGCCACTAACTTCTTAATAGTCCTTTCTGATCGATAGGTTTTGAACGTCTCATTTCATTAACATTACGATCATAATAGCTGTTACAGTGCCTCGAATCTCAGACCCTCAGCACAAAAGCGATTTCTGTTTGATATTTACTATGAAAAGGTAATTTTTTAACTCTGGTTCCTAAAACTGTATTGGCTGTGTAATAAAATATAAAATAATTTAAAAGAACATGCTGCCTGTAAAAATATTCAACCATTTCTTGTCGTGTCGCCAGAATTTCTTGTCGTATGTAACGATTACTAGTAGTGATTTTGGCCTTCAAAGACTGAGAAAGGAATTATTTGTATACTATCTTCCAAAATGAAATGAAAAGCTATCATTCAAAGTAAACTAAGGTTTTACGACTGATGATTTTAACAAAGCACGTGTGTGAAACTGATCATTTTAATAAAGCATATGTTACCCACGTGAATCATAAATCACTTGCACCGTTTCAAATTCTCAGAACAAAAAAGGAACTGGCTTGCAAAGCTGTATGTAAGTAAAGCGTCGGCACTTCAATGGGAGAAATTGCGCTTCGTTACGACCGCAGCGCTCGTAGCGGTGGCGATGTGGAAACACAATCAGTAAAACTGCGCATGCTCCTTTTCTTTTCAGTCATTGGTTGTTTTGATTTGGTTGTTTGTTTGATTCTACCGAAATCTTGTTAGCTTCTAACGTGCTTTGGTTGTGTTATTTATAACTTATTAATTTTGTACTTTTTAATTACAAAAGGCTCTTTTCAGAACCATTTTTTTTTAAAATTTTCTCTAATGGCGTATCGATACTGCGGATTAAGGATTGCAAGTAAGGAGTAAGATTTCGTCGAAATCTGATGGAATACATTTCTACACGTTTCCTTGAGACGATGCGTACTTAAGGAAGCAATAAAGAACAGTTTTAGGATATGTGTTGTTGAAATTAATGGTAAAAAAATCTGATAATTAAAAGAATTATTCCCCTATATTTTATAATAACGCAGGTACAAGTTTTAAATAATATTTTAAAAAATCTTTTTTTTTATTCCCTTTCAGAAATATTGAGAGAAAGTTATGTACTATTTAATGTATTTCACTATTAAAATAAAAAAACGCTAATTTGAAATGCACCGAATGGAGCATAAATTACAAATTGACTTAGATTTTTTTCATTTAAAAGATGCCTCAGAAGCTAAAAAAATCATGTCATATTTGAAAAAGTATTTTAGGTAGAAGCTCTGTAAGTGGAGAAGAAATAATGCATAATTTTAATGTTAATAACAATAAACTTTGCTTAAAAATGTATTCTTTTCGTACACTTAGGACTCTGAAATACTGTACAAATAGAAAATATATACATTTATATATATAATTACGACGCAATTGCAAAATATTTACATCCAATCGTGTGAAAACTCATTGCGACCTCTCCATCTTACTTCCGACCTCCATAACGTCACTGCAGGGGAAAGGAGTAGGGGAAGAGATTTAGTTTACATCGCCACCACTGCAGTGGATTGGCGCTGCAATTTGGCGTCATGTTATAGTATGGGAGTGCCGACGCTTTACTTACATACAGCTTTGCTGGCTTGTGCATTTGGATTTCAAATCCTTTTTCTAGCATTATGTAGCGTAAATTTTATCTCCAATATATTTTTATATCCATGGGAATTATGTCGTATCCATCTGCAAAGATGAAATAGCTAATTCTCTCGGGCTTTCAAATTTTCAAAAGGACAGCTTCAGACCTCGGAACAATAACTATATGAGCGACAGACCAAGATACTCTGTTAATAATTAAGTCTACAAAAATCAAGAATTGCTTGAAAATAAAGTCCTTAGCATAAGATATAATTTTTTGAGTTTAAATGCATCTGTTGTAATCTAATAAATATTTAGAGTAAAAAATAAGGAATTAATTTTTTAATCTTATAACAATTTAGAAACTGGGAGGAACTATTGAGCAAATTCTGGATTCAGATACCTTTATTCTTTTAAAATCTAATTTGCTTACAATAACATTCCTTATAACAATATTTCAGTCTAATTTCAAAATGATTTTGTGTTAGTTAAATACTATATAACACTTTTTTCATTCTGTTTTAGGCACCTTAATTTTTTAGTAAGTAATAATACCATTAGAACTTTCATTTCAATGAATTTTTAGGTAGGCACTGTAGAATTTAATAATGCCACTCTAGAATTTAATAATGCCCCTTTAGATTTTCAAAAGGAACAGCAGACATTACTAAAAATTTACTTTGAGAATATGTAGTAGAAGAAAGCTTCAATATTCATATTTAATACATAGCAAAAATTAGTTTCAAATTAAAGGCTAATTTACATCGCAAAATATATCTCTCATAAGTTTTTTTTCCCTTATGTTTATTTTTAAAAAAGTAGAACATATATTTGACACTAAAAAGGAAACGCGTGCATGTGAGGAATGGTTTCAAGACTTTCTAACACGAAAATGCAATGACTTTTTCACTCTCAATTGCATTTCCAGTCTTTTAGTTTTAATGTAAAATTTTAAACACAAAACGATGTCTTATTTGCTGTATTTTAATGACATTTCATTCACTTAGCTTAGGGAAAATAAATAGTTAGTTCTTCAGAAATATATTAATTATTCATGACATAGCCTTATCATGAGAAAAGAACTGAGAATATTGCTAGATATTAGTCTCAAACTTATTCATCACATTTGGCAACATGGAATTTTCTTTGGAGACTACTGCTTTAGAAAGTTGCATAGAAGTTTTCTGGCGTAGAATCGTTGCCTGTTAAATGTACATTTTTTCCACAGGAAAAGTTCTAGCTTTAAAAGAAATATCTCTTTT
>KK112520.1:302846-321821 GCA_000611955.2 Stegodyphus mimosarum | reverse complement strand
CTTTCCCTAATTTATCCTTCTACTGTATATATTAAAATGCTCAAAGCCAATTTACAGCTTAACTGTTACATAATTTTCTATTCCGATGTTCATACATATAGGAAGAAATGTTTTGCACTTGTAATCATTTGAAACTACACTCATGTCCATAAATTAAGGATAATTCGGAGTCACGCGGAAATCGAACTCTAAAATAAATATATCACCTGTAAAATCACTACACACATCTTCAAGAATCGTATGCAAATTTCAGGAAGTAACCAGATGACACCGATGGTACGTCCCAATGACAAGAGTGTAAGAAACTGATATATAAGGAATACAGGCGAAGAAGTAAAATTGTTCGCAGGCGCTTTATAAGCATTTCCGTGCAATAACCGAATAGTTATGACACAAAGGACGCATGTGGATGATTTTTTACGGGGTAGAATTATCGGCCGTCTGGAATGTGGGTGTACCCAACGGGAAGTATCAGAGGAACTTGGAATTGCCCAGAGTGTCATCTCCAGGCTTTGGCAGCAATTCCAAGATGATGGTAATGTGAGTAGACGTTACAGCACAGGTCGCCCCAGAGTTACAACACCGAATGAGGACCGGTATTTGGCAGTTACTGCCAAAAGAAACAGTCTCTGACCTGTCTCGTCAGCTCTCTTCAGCCACTGGTACGACAGTTTCATAGCAGACCGTGTACAGACGCTTAGGGTAGATTGGTCTATATGCTCGTAGATCTGTCAGATGCGTTCCACTTATTGCAACTCACTGTCGCCTGCGGTTAGCCTGGAGTAGAGAGCATGCATTGTGGACACCGCAACAGTGGGCTTGTGGGATGTTTTCCGACGAGTCCAGGTTTAGCTTGCAGTCTGATTCTCGCCGGACTTTCATATGGAGAGCTCCAGGTACCCGTTACCACCAACGAAACATCATTGAACGACACCGTTACGGTGGTGCAGGAGCGCTCGTTTGGGGTGGTGGAATTATTCTGAGTTCCAGAACTGACCTGCATGTTCAAATTGGAACCATGATAAGCCAAATCTATCGGGACCTCATTCTGGAACAACATGTACGTTTGTTTCGGGGCGCCAAGGAAGCACAATTTGTGTTTATGGATGACAACGCCAGTCCTCCCCATGAAAACATCGTAAGCGAATGCCTTCAATCGGAGGATATCACCCGTATAGACTGGCCAGCAATCTCACCGGACTTGAATACAGTAGAGCACATGTGGGACATGCTTGGCCGACGAGTTGCAGCTCGTCAACTTCCTCCTACATGTCTACCGGAACTTCGGAGAGCATTGCTTTTTGAGTGGTGTAATATCCCCCAAGATCAGATCGATCATTTGATACTCAGCATGCCTAGGCGTTGTACGGACTGTATTGCATCGTCTGGGAGACATACAATGTACTAACAGTCATACCAACCATGTAATATTGGTTTTTGTAAATCGGTTTTTTTTTGTAATTTGCTCCAGGGAGAAAAAATCGCTAATTTTTTTAATAATATCAAACATATAACACCTTTTTTTGCTCTTTACCTTTTTTTTAATAAATAAGCTTTACAAATAAGTCAAATTTGTTTTACTTCTAACTCTTCCTTTACCTGATTTTGAATTATCCTTAATTTATGGACATGAGTGTAAATGATTTATTGATAGCTTATTTTCTTTACAAAACGTTCATATTTAGCACTGCCCAAAATAGTTTTTAAATCAGTTTTTAACCTTTTTAATCTTTTGCGATGTTTTCAAAACTCAAAAACAGTTTATACAGATAATTATTTTCTCAATGTAATGAATCATTCTTAGAATATGGTCATGGAAATTAGGATAGCTTCGAAAAGCAATTCAACGAACCTTCTGCAGCATTCGGATGCTAATAAACATTATTTTTTTAGCTGCAAATGAGTCCCGTTCTTGAGAACTGCTCCAGAATATTCTCATGATTGACAATACGTTCGAAAGTTTATTGAGCTGAATTTAATATCTGTGTCTGTACGTTTCTGTATCAGTGTAGTCTATCCTAAGATCTCATACAGCAGTATTAAATACTAATATTATCAATGCATTTGCCGCACAGATGGTATAGTGGTTATGGGAGTCTACTGCGGTAGCGAAGGCCCGGGTTCGATTCTCGGTGTAGGCATGGCTGTTTGTAAATGTATAGTGTCTTTGCGGCATGGGAGCACTCAAAATATATGGCGAGTCAAAAGTCCTCTCGTGTGGTTTGCTGGTGGGGGAGAGGGCTGGGAGACCCTCCGGGGTGCTCTTCCTCGATATTGGAGTGCAAAGTAGAAGTCCAACCTCCTCGAGTTTCTGGCAACCATTCTTCCTAGTATAGAGAAGAGGAACAAAATCGCATCAAATGAAAATCTAACATAAAGAGGACTAAAACTTTCCTTGTCATGTGAAATGCTCCGAAGTATATCAGCCATGAAGGTTTCATACGGATTTTAAGAAGGATGCCCCGAAGGTAACCTGACAGAAACAATGCATATGATTTCTTTGCTAGTATAAGAATTCGAGGTTTGGTTTGGGTTATTTATTATGACAAAACACTCATGGGCTATCTGCCTAAACGAAGGGATGTCTTTGTGGAGGACTTTCTAAGGAAAATGAGCTCGTATACACGTTACACATGGGAAAATCAATGAAAACCCCCATGCAGCCAGCCCGTTCGCCGAAATTCGAACCCCGGACCGAACTATCAGAATTCATCTACTTTACTGCTCGGCCGATGGTGGGCCATAAGAATTCAAAACTTCAAGAAATAGTGAGCATTATAAGCTTCTTTTTTTTATGATGCTACAATTATAAGATGTTCTAAATATTCCTGATTTATATTTTAGATTTACATTTCTTTTGTAATGCATTTAACGATTCAGAAATATTTTTAATTCCTTGTGTTTTCCACAGTTAGTACCTCAAAATACAGTCAGGTTCTTTTCCAGGTCAAGCTAGCTTCTGAAGAGCGTGTATGTACTTTTCCTATTACCAACTGAAGGCAAGTTCAGAGGAATAAATTCAAACCTTTAACGTTACGATATGACGTAAAATATCTCAAAGTTTTAGTATCGTTAAAAAAAATTCTTAACATTTTTTCAGACATTTGTCATATGAAACTAAAAGACAAAATATTTTTACACGGGGACGATAAGCACAGAACATGTTTACAGATCAAATTTTCCACTCTTTTAACGTTGCTCAATAATTTTCGAATATTAAGCAAATGTTTTAAGAGCTTCTGTAAATAACACTATCCCGGAACAATCTCCCCTCTGTAAATAAAATAAAATAAAATTAGTATCAAGGAAATTTGCAGACCAACGAAATCAAGAAATGGTATGATTACTAATAATTATCAGTCTTATCAGTTCTACCACTTTATAAAAATCATGACATTTTCCACTATCAAAACATCCTTTTTTCATAAAAATATAAATAGCTGAAGGGCAGTTAGAAATTTAGGAACTATTTTTTAATTTTATAAAATATAAATTATTAATACGAATTTTATTTATATCTCCGTTGATATTTACTATCTATATTCTTACTTCTTTATCGTTATTGCTGTGTTTTGTATTCTCTCAGCATTTTTATGTAAGTTTTTGATCGAAACGTATAAAAATGTTTCGTAAGTTTATTTTTCAATAAATAAATATGTAATTCTATAATAATCAGTACCATCAAAAGGCGGCTGTTTGCCGTCCTTGCGCGTAGAAGCATTTAAATACGTTTCACAGTTACCTTTATTATATTCCAAAGATTATATAAACATTAATGTTTTTATGAAAAATAATCAATTTTACAGCTTTTCGCTATTCTTTGAGAAAATGCAAAGTGTGCCTTCATTTTGTGTCCATCACTGTAGTTTGAACTACACTGTTTAGTGACTCTACCGCTCAGACACTGGTGGGCCTCCTTCATTTTGGAAGAAAGATGGAAGTCACTTGCTTCCATCTTTGCATTATAAGAGGATGCTCGAAAATCGTCTCACTCAAACTTCTGCGGCATTTGTTTTGTTTCGCAGTTGTGTTACGTCGAGCTTTGTCGTGACACAGCATGATCTCCGTAGACGCCTCTTTTTTCGATGGCCAATCGAAATCGCTGAAGAACATCACAATAGGTTTCTGATGTTATTGTACTCCGTCTTGATATTAATTCAACAAGCAGTAGACCCATTCGGTTACAAATGTCTTTTACCATCAATATAAACTTTCCTTTCCTAGGTTTTAAAGAAAGCTTTCTGTGATGGCACTTCCTTGAATGGCACTTTTACACTTTTATTTAAATGCTTCGTACGAAGCATTTTTAACTCTTTTACAACACTGTTTAAAAATTCGCCGCCATCTTCATAGTGTTGAGTAAGAAAATCAAGGGATACTCCCATCTGCTTTGATTTGTGGATTTCTGTGAAAATACTCAGACTCAGCGACCACACACTTTCTTACAGCCGAGATGATCTTCACCACTGTGACCACTTCATATAAGAGAGCTCTTGAACTTTTTGGAAAAGAATCGTGTAAATTGTCCAGGATGAAGCGCCTGTTTTCTCGAAATTATTTTGTCCCCTTTTTTTAGCTTGGCCATAACAAGTGGTGACTAGGTACTTTGATCTCTATTGTGCGCATTTATCCTTAAATCACTCCAATATGATATACAACTTACTTACAGAAGTCTCAGTCATCGCGCTATCACCATAGATATATTTGATTTGTCTATAAATCTCATATACGCCAAAAATTTTGCGCATGCAGAAACCGAATAGCACTTCGTATTTCCAAGGTGGCCGGATTGTCTAACATCAAGGTCATCGTAAAAAAAAAAACCGCGCAGCAACAAGATTTGGCTCAGACTGAGGTGTACTCTAATTGAGGCAAATGATCCTGCGCGAATGTATTGCGCGACCTTTCTTCACTTTCTAGATGGTTCCTCATATTTCTTTTTTCTCCTATCGAAATTCTCGAGATTCTGGACGTAGCATAACTACTCTGTTTTATGTTATTAAGGTCCTTTCTTAATAACGTTGAATCGAAACTTCTGTCTGAAGCTGTCCAGACGGGAAAGGGGTTAGTAACTCTGACTGCCGTACCGAAGGGCCCGGGTTCGAATCCCGGAGAAGGATAAATAGTGCATAAATAATTCCCTTCATAGGAAGTAAAGATGGTCGCCTGATTAGGTGCCTCCATAATAAAATGATCATCACTTCTGGCCTTAGGCTTTGGCCAAGCCACTTTGTGAGACACCACAAAGCCTAAGGAGAGCTAGTGTCCGCCATAAAAAATTTCTTTCCACTTTCCTTTTAAAGGTTAAAATCGCATTATTAAAATACAGAATAAATTCAAGCTACATAAATATGTGTTAAATTTAGGAAAAAACATTAATAATGAAGACATGAATTAAGTTCAAGATTAAGAATTAAGTTCGACGAAGGAAAATGATAAGCCAGTTTTTCAATACTAATTTCATGAAGTATCACGACAAATAAACTTAAAAGTAACGTATTTTATATGTTTCTGTATAATGCATACACTTCGCTAGATGGGCGCTTTGAATAACTTAAAATAACGAGTGATAACTTTTTGTTTCTTATAAAATGCGTTACAAACAAATAATGAACATACATGGAAGAATTTCTGCATTATTGAACGAAGGTAACAGAAAAGATATATACTGGTAGAAATGAAAGAAGAAATAATTTGTCTTTTCTTAAAAAATAGAGAAAAATGTTCTAAAATACGTTATTATTGTTAAAACATGTATTATTTATATAATATTTAGAATATTATAATGAATTTATAATTATGAGAAATATTATATAATAATTATACAGTAATAAAAATAGGATAGTATGGGACTGCATGTGGGGTGCAGGTGTCTGCAGTCTTGAACTCATTTATGGCGCAATGGACCAACATGTCTATTTAAATATTCTTAAATGTAATCTTTATAAGCTTCATTTATGCAACAATTTCTATTTCTGACATGACAATGACCCCAGAATTTGTGACCCCAGCACATATTGTTTGTCTGTGATTGCTCTATAGTACGCCTCACACTCTCTTTCATGCAACTAAAATCCCTCACTTGAATTCCACAGAATGTTTATGGAAAGAAGTTGACAACAGTATAAAGAAACATGATGTACAGTATGTGGACCATATAAAAAGGCTTGTCCGAGCAGAATGGGATAAAATCTCTTCTGAAACGACGAAAACGTTAGTGTATTCCATGACGAATAAGCTCAAGGTTGTTATCAAAAATCCAGCATTCATCACAAATTGATTTTATTAAACTTTATTCTGATATTCTCATCACTATGCTTTTACATTTGTCCTTCATTTTGGACGGGTTGAAATGTTCTATTCATTTTTGTAAGTATATGAATTTGAATTTGAATTTAACATTTCATAGTTACCTAAATAATATTTTACAGATTATATGCATAAATAATATAAATTTTGATTAAAATAATGATTTTTAGCCCAAAGGACGTTAGCCCAGAACGGCTATTAATTTCCTTTTGGCATTTTGCGTTGATTCACTATGAACAGCGAATCACTTTTTTAATTGTTGCCACCAAATATTAGCGTATGTATTAGTGTTAGTTGTGTTATATTCAAAGAAATTAAATAATGAAAAATCTTCATAAATATTTATGGGACTGTGATAAAACAACAGTACCTAGAGCCATCAAATTTTGGATAAAGGACGTCTCCACCCGAATATGGGCATCTGGAAGCACAAATTTGGAATTTGTTTTATTATCTATTTCATATTTTGTAAAGCATTTATGAGCTTTTAATTAAGAAACTCGAGGTTTCAAAGCAAGCAATGGTAACACTGTATGGAGGAAAAAAACATTTTTATCTCCAGCGCGAGAGACTGTGCATCGGAAATTCTAAAAATATGCTCTTTTAAATATTTTGTTATATTGCTGTTAAACTGAATTTTATGGTGCAAATGCGAAGACCATGATATTTAATAAATAAATTTAACGTTAAAAAATGCCCCTTTGGGGGTAATATAAAATCTGAAAGCTTTCAGATTTTTTTTAAATTTTTCATTTGATTTTTTTTTTTTTTTTTTTTTTTGAGAAAATGCAAAATGAGCCTTCACTTATGGCCATCACTGTACGTTTATTGAAATTAATGACGAGATATTCATGAAGATTTAGCTACAGCAAGGGACGAATCGAAAACCTAAAATGGCAGGGTTAAAAGACTCAGTTTTTTTCAGTTGATACAGTAGGAATATATAGCTTATGACAATACCAAGTTAAAGGGATTTAATAATTTAATGATTTATAACTTGAGGATTCTATTTAAGATATTTTTAGTTTTACATGTTTATGTCGCAAACAATGGATTATCATTTTCAAATTCAAAATTCTTACTTTATTTATTTAAAATTTTGGATTTAAAATTCATAATTAGACATCAGTGTATAGGTATGATCATTCACAAATTAGCTTGTAAATCTAGAATGGTTTAAAAATAAAAATTCTGTATATGATTTTTTAAATGTAAAGCAGTAAACAAAATATTCCACAAATATTTAAACAATAGGTGTTTTTAAATACAGGTTTATTGCTTAAATATTCTCACAAAATATTATTTAACATTGAAAGAAAAAAAATTCATAAATTACTAAAAGTTTCCTTTTTCTTTTTGATTCTCAGGGGGGAGCACCGAAATCTCTAGCTCCAGCCCTGATATTCCAAGCAGTACATTCTTCATCTGCGCAAGAATCTGAATCATTTGAGAAATTAATTTATCTGAAATTTGAGCAATGTTATGTAACAAATACATATGTATACCATAAATATGAGATATAAAGTATAATTTAAAGCCTTAACAATTATTTCTTATGCTCTACGTAACAATCTTTATTTGCCAAATCTTTATTTATTGCGAAATTTCTAATTGTCATTCTTTTGTATGCTAGCGACTGCATTCGAAATCAAATCCAAAGGTAATTATAAAAATTTGAAGTGATAATATACTACAGATCTTTTGAAGCTAAAATTCATTCAGAGTTAACTTATATACAGTGTGTCACAAAAGTGATGGGACACTTGTGCTTTACAAAAGGAAACTGTAGTGAAATAAATTAAAAAAACATGTAAAAGTTTTTTGAGGGTGTGTTTCACACTTAAATTTAGTAACAATTATTACATAACATACATTTTCTCAAAATATTAAAATATTAATTTAATAAAAATACAATTGTTTAGAACGGAGCAAAAAAATGGCTCACAAAAGTGATGAGACAGTTACTTTTCCATCAAATATTTATCCAAAAATTTTGCTTTTTAAAAGGTTTTAATATTTTATTGGATTTCCTTTTACTTTTGAAACATGATTTAATCTTCTTGGGATGGATTCGACTAATTTTTTTGTGATTTCTGGAGTGATTTTACCCCATTCTTCTTGAAGCACCGATTTTAATTGTTGTTTTGAAAAAATGGTGTGTTTGCGAATTCTTGATTCCAATTCTCGCCAAATATTTTCTATGGGATTTAAGTCTGGAGATTGGGGTGGTTTTGTTATTATTTCAGGACAGTTATACAGCAGCCAGAGTCTAACGTTCAAAGCAGTGTGCTTGGTCATTGTCCTGGTAGAATTTTAAATCGTTATGAAGGTTCAATTTTCGTGCTGAAGATTTCAAATTTTGATTTAATATGCCAATATACTTGTACTGATCCATTATACTGTCAATAAAAACAAGATTACCAACTCCAGCGGACGACGTACACCCCCATACCATAATTCCTCCTCCACCATGTTTTACTGTTGGCACCAAGTTCTGTTTGCGAAATTCTTCCTTGGGTTTTCTCTACATCAAGATTCTACCGTCAGAACCAAATATATTAAATTTACTCTCATCAGCAAATATAACTTCATTCCAGTAATCAGAATTCTTATTTATGTTGGATTTTGCAAAAGCCAGTCTCAGTTTTCTATTCTTTTCACTTACGAAACCTTGATGTCCAGTAGATCGAATTACTCTTCTAATAGTCTCATGATTAACAATTACTCCATATAATGCTTGTAAATCAGCAGCAAC
Organism: Stegodyphus mimosarum; assembly: GCA_000611955.2. Taxonomy (NCBI): domain Eukaryota; kingdom Metazoa; phylum Arthropoda; class Arachnida; order Araneae; family Eresidae; genus Stegodyphus; species Stegodyphus mimosarum. The sequence continues at coordinate 312,757 of KK112520.1, read as the reverse complement.
TTTAGGAGCACTCATTCTTGAATTTTTTTAATATTTCGAACGATAATTCGCTTTATTCCATTGGATAGCTTTGATGGTCGGCCAGGTCTTCTTTTATCCTGAATCATATGATTTTTTTTTGTATCGTTTAATGATATTGAAAACTGTTGAATGACTCAAGTTAACTGTTTCAGCAGTTTCTCTAACAGTTTTTCCACGTTCAATATGCAAATGAATAACTAATTTTCGAATTTCAGGCAAAGTTTCTTTTCGTTTAGAATTCATGGCTGCACAGAGCTAAAAAACACAAAAATTCCAAAAACAAACTGGAGAGAAATAATGCAGACGATTTTATAAATTATTGCCAATTGCTTTTGAGTAAAAATAAAAACCCCAAAAAATATTTTTATTGCTTACTTCAGACGATTTTTGTTGAATAGTCTAATGGTGTCCCATCACTTATGTGAGCCATTTTTTGCTCCGTTCTAAACAATTGTATTTTTATTAAATTAATATTTTAACATTTTGAGAAAATGTATGTTATGTAATAATTGTTACTAAATTTAAGTATGAAGCACAACCAAAGAAATTTTTTACATGTTTCTTTAATTTATTTTATTACAGTTTCCTTTTGTAAAGCACAAGTATCCCATCACTTTTGTGAGACACTGTACAACAACAGTAAAAGTTTATTTTTATCAACTAACAACATTAGATATTTTTAATTCAAAATATAAATGAAGTATTTATGTGATATAATCATAATTTAATTTTTTAATTTAAAACATTTTAAATGGTTGACTCAGCTTGACTTGTTGTTCTGAAATTTTCAGACTGTGGGTTAAATTCTTTTTAATTATTTTCTGAGAAATACTGATCACTTTCAGAACTGGTCTTCTCAGAGAAATAATCGCTGTGAAACGCCTGTGTATTCACTATCGATTTTATTATATACAGTTGTAGACTCTTCGTGTTCTTTTCAGGGGCATTCACCGTAGCCCTTACGTAAAAAAGACCACGTAGCGAATGCTTGGTATGTCTTTGACGAAAAATACTGCAGAAGAAGGTTTTAAATAACCTTTTTAATTGAACTAAATTTAACACAATATACACCTGCTAGGTGCTCATAAATATAACATCACTTGTGGCTAAGTAATTGGAACAGAAAATAAAAAAATGCAAACTCACAATAAATTAGGATGGCTAAACGATTGGCTCCTTATTTATCTAAACCGCTAAATCAGCTACACACAGCAAAGCCGAGCCTAGACAGTCAATAAAATTCGAAGAGGGTGGCTAACGCCAACTAGACATCTACTATTTCAAAACACGCAGCATAAACTCGGAGCTTCGCTACTACTCCTCTCGAACTCTTGAAACCGCAGCTTAAATACTGCTTCTGAAATTATATTTTGCATACATACTTAGATTTTACATACTACGTCATCAAAATTTACATTCCGTCAGAAAACTGAAATCAGAAGGGAAAGTAAAGTCAAAGTAAAAATAATTGGTTAGAATAAAATATGGTTTTTACACAGTTTTGCATGATTTTAAATAATGCATAAACAAAGGTTATATCGCTAAATATTTACTCAAGAGGGAAGAGGAACATACCGAAGTAAAACATAAAATTGAGCAAATAACAACCTTCCGTTTACCATGTGTTTTAACAGTTTATATTCTGGGTAGGTATGTTTGGTTAAAATATACGCCAAACAGAAGATTGTTGCTTTGTCCTGTTTAACTATTAACTCACCAAAATTCAAATACTTTAAAAAACAAAATCGATCAACTGTGAAATCTATTCTGACTTGCTTGAAAACTTATTTTTCACGAGTATTTCCACTTCTTCACTCACAAAATGCTTTAATCCTATTTTTAAGCTAAAAATCTTAAACTTTGATATGACGGCCGAATCTATTTTCGGAAAAGGGCAAAATGTTTGTTTAAGACAGACTTATGAATCAGAATTTTCGAATTCTGTAAGATTAGTTGTTTTTTTACTAAAAAGGTTTAAAAAAGGAATATATAGATTAACGTAAATTAGAAGATTATCAATTGAAATTTTTTGGCTCTAATTTAAAAATCAGCTCCAGGTTTGAAACGATAATATCTCGGCAGAGGCTTGTATTGATGTTTATGCTTTATGTAATTCGTAGAATCAATCTATGGAAAAAATTTGTCATGTCATTAAAGAAACAATTCGATTTTGTGTTAAAATACATACGTTATACATAAATCTAATTATGGAACTTTAAGTCGCGTTTTATAGACATAAAAATGCAGTTTAAAATTCGTCGATGAAACAGGAAATCAAATAAAAAATAAAAAACGTCCTTCTTTTTCACCCCCGAAGCTTTTTACTGAAATTCCTTTTTAGTCAAGTTTTAATTTATTTAACATTAAAAATTAGTTTTATGATTTGGCAACAGTGGATATTATTTATTTTAAAAGCAAAGTGGAATAATTTGTATGATCATTTATGCTTTTGGACTTTTGATTTTATATGTATTTGATTTTTATGTTTAATTAAAAAATTTTTGAGCATCAAAATCTTATCCGAAGTGTTAGATTGTAATTTGAAGTTTTCAAACTGCGAGTTATTATTAGCCCAAAGGAACGTTAGCTCAGAAAGACTGTTAATTTCCTTTTGGCATATTGCATCGATTTATTGTAAATTTCCGATTGCTTTCAAACTGTTGCCACCAAATACTATAGCTCTGTGTTATATTTAAAGAAATTAAATAATGAAGAATCTGCATAAATGTATATAGATTTCTTGCATTGTGATAAAACAACGGTACCTAGAACCATCAAATTTTGAATAACGTAATCCTTCTCCGAATATGGGTATCTGGAAACCCAAATTTGAAATTTGGAATTTGTTTTACTATCGATTTCATATTTTGTAACACTTTAACAAATTTTAGATTAAAGAACTGAACAATTTCAAGGCGAGCTATGGCAAAACTGTACGTGGAAAAAGAAAATTATATCTCCAGTGCGCGAGACTGCGTATCGGAAATTCTAAAGATACGTTCATTTTAAAATTATTTTGCGATATTGCTGTTGAATTGAATTTTGTGGTTTAATTACGAAGAACATGATATTTAATAAATAAAGGTAATACAGCAAACGTTAAAAAAACGCCCCTTTAGGCGTCATCTAAAATCTGAAAGCTTTCAGGTTTTTTATTAATATTATTTTTATTTCCCATTATTCTTATTTATTTATTAAGTAATAATATGAATTCTGAAATTTTATTGATCAGCCTTTTTTCCAAATTTTCAGCTGTGAAAGTAAAAGGCAGAAATTGGGGAACATAGCACCTTAAATGTCCCTTAAATAATACCATTGTGCGCTGGTAATTCATCCTTTTTTTTAACAACTGAATAACCTGGCCATATTTACCTCACTACTTTTATCCGTAAAGTGATTAAAACTCGGTTTTTGTTAGAAAGTTTTCCCGACAGCATCGTTCCTAAAGTCTCTGTAGTGCTTGGCTAGAATTAAAACAGCAATTTTTTACTCACCTTCGGTCGTCAGAGCAGCGCTGAAAAGAAGCATGATCACAAAATAGAGCAAAAGCTTCATTCTGAGAAGGAAATCTAAAATATCGAAAACATTTTTTTAATTTGCAGATTACTAGAAAATAAATCATTCAAAATATTTTACATTTATTAATTCACTTGCATTATGCATGTTTACCTAATCCAGTCATAATATTAACCCGAATATAAGATGATGTTTTCCTTTGAAATGTCCTTCTGAAAACGCATTCGTAACTTAATACAGCGTATTAAGATGACTTACTTTTACTTCTTTATTTCTTAAATTAAATAATATTTCCTTACATTATTTTGATGCAATCTTTCTCCATTTCTCGAAAACAGTTTTAAGACTTTAGATCATCTTATAATTTAGACTGTCTAGTAATCGAGCCAATGCGGCATTTAATTAGCATAAGTAATTTGTGTGATAAAAATTACCATATTAAAGAAGAAAACTAAAAATTCAGACAGGGTTGGTTAATAATCAATATTTAGCGAAGGCCCATGCTTTGTGCACTTAAATAGTATTAGTCCTTATTGTTAGCAGTTAAATAGTGTATAGCAGCAGATTTAACTAATATCTCGTTCTTAATAATTAAAGGAGCTGCAAAAAGATTTGCTGCTTCAGCACTATATGTCACGTTTCTGTAAAATATGCATCCACTTCTGTTCCTCTGATAATTATTTAAACGTGTGAAGGAAGTATTTAAAAAACTTATTCCTAAAAATAATTAAATGTACTATAAAATACAAAGTGGTTTTTAGCTGTATTAATATTCTTCATCATATGCGACTAAAACTAAAATCGCCGCTCTGCTAACAATGGCGGAATAAAAATTGCCGAAGAGAAATTCAAGCGAATTTGAAAGTGGTTATTTTTATGTATGTCATCTCTAAATTATCGCTCCTGATATTCTTTAAAATTATGTTATATTCGTGATGCAGTTCATATATACTTGTCCCGAGATTTTATTTTTAAATTATAATATATCTCCAAGAATACTATGGTAACTTATTTCTTTTTCAAAACATATATTATTTTCAAGATACTTCCACGTTCGACAATTTGAATTTACCTCTCATTGCAAAAACTTTATTGAAGGTTGATTTTTAACTGCCTAAACACAATTTTAATTACATTTTGGCTTAATTTATCTAAACTTAGAGTTTAATATATATATAGCTGAACTGCGTAACCATTAGTATAAGATAATTCTTTAATCTTCTCTCTGAAGGAAAAAATAGTATAACATTTAATACCAGGTGAAACAATAATTGATCGCACTAAAATATTTTCAAACATCTTTCAAAGTAAAGCTACCATAATTATAACAAATCCTAAGAATTAATTTTATAACTCTTTGATAATCTCACATGTTAAAATTTCAAACATAATTTGGTGATAACTTATCTAAAACATACGTTTGGAACTATCTGAAAACCTTGCGATAGTTTCAAACATAATAAATAGTACATTAGTATGAAAATTCCCTAATGAAATAAAACTTTTTTGTATAGGTTTAAAATATCAGCTAAATTTAAAAGCTTACAACAGTGACAAAACGAATGATATTTGAGAAATACAAATGGCAGCAAATATTGAGAACATTTTTACTGAGCTATATTATAAAGTGTATAGCGTGTAATCCCACATACAATTAAACTCATGTTCTTTTACATATCTGAGTGTCCATTTATTCTGTTTTCTCCTTCAGAAACGAAAACGCAATGATTAGGTAGTTTATTTTAAATGTATTTAGCTTCTTTAATAAAATTTGAATAAAAGTATTCTTCACCTTGAATTTAAACCCTCCTATTCATTTACAATAGCACAAAAATTATTCTATTCACAGAAAAATGTAATTACAAGTATATGTAAAATGAAGAGAAAAGAATTGGTAATAATAATTTCTTACTTCCGACTAGGACCGGAATCGATACATATACTTAATATTACTAGAAAAATTGCGTATTTCCCTTTTTAAAGTTACAGCCGACATGACCTGCTTGCCTTGTCCAATCGGGGCTGGTTTCCTTTTTAGGTTTCCTTTGTTAGCCTTAAATTCTACTAACGCCCTTCTCGGCAAATGTGTAGAGAAATTTAAAACATTGATTTCCTTCCTTCTCTGTGACACCAGCAGTTTGGGACCGAAAGGTAAACATTTCACTCTTTTGTAATGAATTCCATATTGATCTCAAAGGAAGACTAACACAGAGGAATGTTCAATGTACTGCTGGCAATTCGATCATTTCGAAGCCAGTTTTGAAAAGAAAATATGGGGGCAATATCCTCGCAAACATTATTCACCCTATTACGATAAAGTTAATCATAACAAGGATCACATTTAACTAGTTATTGTTAAGATTTAGTATTCAGTCTTTTATCTCCCAGCCTAACTATTTCAGCCGATCCTCAATCTGCCTGACAAAGTTTTTATCCACAATACAGATGCCTAAAATAGTTCATGTGCTTTATCGTAAATACTATTAACATTATTATCTAAAAAATTTGTAAATATCTTTTCTTTGCACTTCCACCATAAAGCTAACGGGCACAAAATGTTAGCTGTTTCTTGCAGACGGTAAAATATATGACTGTTTGAAAACTTTATTTAAAAAGGATATTCTAAAAAATGAAATTATTTTTGACTGAAGAAGTAAAAAGTTTGTTATTTCCACTAACCTGACATAGAGTGAAATTTAAAACTTTCATCTGCAGATCAAGTCGACGAAACTTATTCTACGAATCTACGCTAACTTGACAAACTGCAAAAATGTCACAGCTTACTTTATCAGTGTAACAAACTCTAAAATGAGGCTATCTAATTAGCCTAAACTCAGCCAAAGCTCTTTATTTCCCGTTTTTAGGAACTTCAGGCTTCAAGATGGCAGCTAAAATTATCATCATCTTCAAAAGGAAAATTAAAAATTACTGCATGGCATTGCCACTCTGTTTATCGTAGCTTACTGGCATGCCATTACTTAGCTTTGGTTTAAGCGTGGTTTTTTTTCTGAAAAGTTTTTTAAGAGTGATCTGGTTTTTTGAAAAGTAAGAGTAGACCTCTTCTCACTTTTAATTTTTAAAAACTTCCCTTTATAAATGTGAATCTGTCTAAATGTGACTTCTTCAAAAGGTCTAATAACTGAATAAACGTAGACCGGCAAAATCACCCTTTTTTTCGCACCAGAAGCACGGGTCTGCGAAATGTTGCTGATTAAAAGGAGTATGCCGTTTTTCAGTGGTAACATAATACAGAGTGAGCATAAAACCGTCCCTATTTCCAGATGTCATATAATTATTAAATGTTGGAAAATTTTATGAAATTTTGTTCAAACGTCGTCTTTCTTTTAAGAACTGTTAATTTTGACTTGGGAAGCTAGAGGGCAGCAGCATCGAAAATAGCATTTACTCCCTAACAAAGAAGCTGATGCTTCCAAGAGCTTTCTAAAACAAGCTTACTTTTCTATACTGCTGTCACTTGTAACCAGTTTTTCGAACAGCGATCAGCCAAACCGACGGATGGATAGGATGAGCTGGATCCAATGATAAACATTTTTGCAAGCGGTTTGCACGATCACTGGACTTAACTGCATGTGACTTTTACCTTTTAGAGGCTCGTGAAGGACATGGTCAATATATCTCCGATGCCAGATGATTTTCAGTGCTTCAAATGACCTTCAGTGGTGGATACGTGCAGGTACGGATTGAAGTAAGGCCGGCACCTATGCATTTCCGTAAGTAAATTAGGTATCTCTGTGCCTTGCTTAACTGCTAAGCTTCTACCCCACGTTTGAGGGAGGACACATCGGGATGGTCCGTACAGTAAAAGGACCTTGGATCCGAGAGTCTCCCACCTCCCCTTCTCCTACCATAACCTCTCGATAAGACGCCGCGTATTTTGAGTGCGTGCATGCCAAACGAACGCTATTATGCTTACAAACATCCATGCCTTTTCCAAGATTCAAACTCTGGCTCATCAGTACGCAGTCAGCGACACTAACTCCTATGGCCCGTATACGTGTAGCTGTCATCTGTATCACTGAGTGGTTTGAGCTAGATTATGGTCTCGATTCTTACCACGTAACAAATTGCGCACGCATCGAGTGTTTGTTATTCTGATCAATATCACCAGCAACGTTTTGAGGTTATGTAATATTGTTGTAAAACTTTGTGCTGGATAGTTCTTTCGGTATTATAGTCTTTCAAAATCAGTTATTGTTCTAATGCTCCCCTGTATTAAGAAATTTGCTTATTTGACCACTCATTTAACGTTTTCTCATCTTTTATGTGCAGATATTGTTTTTTCATGAAATTGTCTGTAGAACAGAGATCAGGAAAAACTTCAGCTATCCTTTTAAGGTACAATGAAATACGCATTCATATTTTCCTAAAAGTCATGGAACCTATTCCATTAGGTGGGACATTTTTCGATCAATGCAAGCGTTCATTATACTTACCAACATAACCAGCTTAAATTTAGTATATCCTATAATAATCAGGCCCACTTGGTAGTAGTGTCCTGTAATACAGGTGTTCCCACCTGTATAAGACAGCAGCTGACGGAAAACATTAAAATTTTCATACCGGTTTCCCTGCGTAAAATTACCCTAACCTTTACTTAGATCAGTTTCTAATTTATTGTTGATTGTCACAGGACTATATTAATATTTAAGTCCGAAATGAATTTAACTTGCTTGAAATTTGTTTAAAATCCTGAAAAGATTTCAATAAAATAATGAAGCCAATAAAGTAACAAAGACATCTAAAAATATAAATAACAATGAATCCAATAAATTCCATACTGCAGAATTTATTTTAACGTGAGTGTTTGATCCATATATATTAGACTTTATAGCATTAAAAACCAAGTGAATAAAAATAGAAAATACAACGTACTTTTAAAAATCGCTGTTACCAAATAATAGTTAATGCAAAAAATGAAATCATAATCATTAAACAATGAATAAAATAGAATAATTTTAGACTGAAATGAAAAGCACTTTAAAAGTGGACTAATGTTCGGAGCTGCCTTTCTCCATCTTAAGTCTTTAAATGCTTACCTCTCGTATTCTGTTAAATACTTACCACTCGTTGATCAGGTCGCGGATAGGTACGAATAAATCCTGCCCAGTCTCCGGTTAAGAGATGGAGCATGTGGATCATGAATAACAATTAAGTCTCCAATTTGAAGACAATTTTCTCGGGAAAACCTGTTAGGTCTATTCTACAAATGAAGTAAATAGTTTTTTTAATATCTTTTCCAAAAGTTGATTGAATTATATTCCACTAAGAAGACAGTCTAAGATCTGTTGATTGTCTACTTTCAGTTTCTAAGAGAGGCGCTCCAATCAAGAAATGTCCTGTAATAAGTACCCTGGCATTTGAAGGATTTGCAGAAAGTAGAGTTAGTTGTCTAGAATTTATGCAAGCTTTGTTTTGACATAATAAATTCATCCAAATTTAGAATGCTCGTTTCGCATGCGTTACGTAAGTGGTTTTTAGTAAGCTTAATATCTTCTTCCCAAAGACCACCAAAGTGAAGAGAGTAACATGGTATAAAATGTCAGCTGATAAGCAACTTTTAGCAGAGCTTTGTGCATCTACTGAAGTGATGATTTAAAATATTTACTCAAGTTCGTTTGCAACGCCTTTAAAATTTTTTCCATTATCCAAAAAGATATCTGAAAGCATACCTCGACATTAAATAAATCTTCTTAAAGCAGTAAAAAAGGATTGTGTTGAGGGACTTAAGGCTGTTCCGAAATGTATGGATTTTATGTTCATGCAAGCAATTATACAAATGGATAACTTGAGTTCCGATTTAGACCTGGACGTTTTTGGTTCGGTAACATCAGGCCTGCAAAATCGATCACCGCTTTAAAAAATTCTCGAATTGGAGTGATTCTTTCCTCTGGTAGTTCTCCTGTACCCTTTTTACATGCTTGTCATTTTAATCGTTCGCATACGATACATTCGTTTACAGCTGGTCGTGCGACTGAACGTCCATTTGCAAGCCAGAATTTTTTTTCTAATTAGGGAGAGAAATAACTGTGCACCAGCTTGGAAGAGTTGCGTATGGTTATGCTGAATTATTAGTAATTCTATGACTTTTAGGAAAAAGAACTGGTTGTTTTTTATCTTGACAAAGTAATTGACGTCGGGATTATCAAACGCTTACTCGCTTTATTACTTTGTCATCTAAAAAACTATTCAAAGAAAGATATTTATTGATGGACAGTAAAGGCTGATTTCTCTTAAGCATCTTCAATTCTAAAGGAAATTCACACTCTTGAATCAGCCTAAAAATATAACTGATGGCATTTCATTTCTGTTATCAGTGATTGCATTTCACTTCTGTTGCATTCAAGGTTCCGATG
>KK112520.1:230296-302814 GCA_000611955.2 Stegodyphus mimosarum | reverse complement strand
AGGATAACTAGAATCGTAAAAAAATCTGAGACAAAAAACTAATACTCTAAAAATGTTAAAGTAAAAATTCATGGAAAATTTAATCGTGTGATACTCTGATGTTTGTTAAGTAACATTTTGAGGTTTAAGAAAAGGCAGTGGTAATTCGACATTAGACAGGAGCCACTTAGGCTCATTCCACCAAAGTTTGTGAACCGGAAGATCTTTAAGCTCAACGCCTCTGCAGAAACAATATGCAGGATTCGAAAATCTAAAAACATAAGTCCACCGTTACAGAAAAACTTTAATTTGGTTAGCTCTATTTGTCACAAATTGATTTCCTTTGGTAGGGCTGAGTTCCAATTTAAAACAGTTTGTGAGTTAGACCGCAAAACAATTTCATTTAAATCAATTGGTAATGCTTCAGTCACTGTCGAACATAACTAGTAAATATGTAGTACAAAGCTTAATACTAGATTAAGTCACATGCTTTATGAAATTTATCGTTTTAGCTGCAATAAAAGTTACAAAACCTTCACCAAGAAGACACTATGCGAAAGTAAATAAACTACTGCGTATGCTTTGCTGGAATCATCGTAAAATCCATCAAGTTAAAGGCGTGAATCGGACTTTGTAGGGCACTTAAATATCTTCTGATCCCTATTGATTTCGAAGATTTAATTTGAGAACTGAATGTTTTCCAAGTACTCCAGATAGAATTTGGAATTGGATCACCCCAAGAGATTTACTTTTCCAAAGATCCGGCTTCATAATTTTTCACATAATCGTACTAGGGGATAAATATACCTGACGATTTAAAATGCGTGCAATCGTTTATAAAACTCTACCTTTGTATACGCAGATATAAAACTACTAATGTGAACATTTAGTATATCTTCTGAAAAATTTAAAACAACGGCAAAGATCTTTTTGGTAAAGTCTTCTGATAAATTTATATTTTGCTTAGTCGGTTTTAAGATCCTCATAAGTATTTACAAGATCTGTTGGTACATTTAAAGCCCATTTCTTAAATGCGAAGCCACCTAAGATGTGATTTAAGTCACTTGTAAGTCACTTCTTGTAAGTCAATGTTCGAAAAGCTTACCTCAATGTCCTGCAGAAACTATTAGAATGCAAAGTGAGTTATCGCTTTAGTCGGAAGCAAATGCCAAGTCATAAGAAGATTAAAATTGTCAGGACTGAGTGTTCTGTGCATGTTCTTGGCAAATATCTTAAAGTAACTCTTTAAAGTCCTTAAGTCCTGATCTGGAACAGGGAGCTGAAATCAGCTATGTTCTAGTGTAGATACTGTGCTGAAGTAGTATAATAACTGCACTTGAAAGGGATTTAAAATCCTCTTTTATTAAATCAATATTATTTACAAATCACTTCCCAACTCGGGAGGGATACAGAAAGTAAAAGATCACACTTCGGTCTAAAATGAACAGTAAAGATCACACTTCGGTCTAAATGAACAATCAGATAAATTTAAACTAAAGCTAAATAGAAATTTAATTAATCTTTGCTCACAGAGCTAATCGCGGAGTTGGCCTCTAACTAAATGGTGCGTAGCAAGAATTACTAATACTAGCGCACTTGGATTTATTTCAATAAGCAATCACGTAGCAAGCACTATGGCTTATAATTTAGCTGCTAGCTGATCAGGCGAACGTCGAACAGAATGACCGTGATCTGAGACTAAAAGCTCTCTCACTCTGAGAAGTTTCTACCACTGGTTTAAATAGTACTTGGCTCTACTTCAAATTAGCATAAGCTGAAAACGTGCGCTTCTTCTGACGGGAAGTTGAAACATGAAAAGAGATAGAAAGATTTAAATTAAAATAAAACTTTGTTAGTTTAACTAAAACCTTACAAAATAACCTTTTTTATTAAACAAATAAACAGAAAACACTACTTACGGGCAGATCTTAAATTGCACTGCTGTCCATCGGAGTCTGTGTCCAGTAGTACTTAGTTTTGGGGATAAATCAGAATTTTAGCCAAAGCTCATGCACTTCTTAACTAACAATTTCAGCAGAAATTTGATCTCGAAATTTTTATTTTAAAAAATAAAATTATATTAAAAGTCGATTTTGACTTCTGAATGCATGCCTCTCTTTCTCTGGGAAAGAGGACGGAGGTCAAGATTTTCTAGGATAGAAAAAATACCCGCATACATGTTAAAAGCTTATTCTTCAGAAAGTACAATGAATTTATGACAATGGGTAAATTTTTCCTTCCAAAGGTAGTGTCTTTTCGCTGAAAAGAGCACCTAAATTGTTTGGAAAGATGTAACCAAAGTCGGTAGACAAAAATTTTGGCTTGTTACTTTTTTCTCACCTAACCTTCGGATTCTGAGAAAATTTGCTTCGCTGTCACATTCTGCTTGACAGCTAAAATTATATGAACAGGACATGGTCAGAAAATGTTGGAGATTTCTCTCCTTGTTTTCATATCTACACATCCTCTGTTACAGTTTCATATTGCTGGCCATGAGAGGGGGCGGTTTTTTTCATTTTTTGTTTATTGTTTTTCTTACTGCTTTGAGGATTTTTTTATTGATGTAGTGGGAACGACAAAAAAAATTAATGTCCTTCTGCAAGCAAACGAATTGTAAATAGCTGTAAATAAAATTTTGTGTGTGATAAAATTGCAAAGTGTCCTGTTGATTTCTTGAAGGAGAGGTAAGTAAAAAGGTTTTCTTATCAAATATTGCTAGGTGTTGAAGGTAAAGTTAAGAAAATACAACTCAGAAAATAAGGATAGTGGTGCCGAAACCCGGGATAACCGGTGATCTTTAAATAGATTATAATTTAAGTATTTATTATGGTTCGATCAATGGCTGAATATTGTTTAATTAAGATGGATAAGTTAAAAGCACTAAAAAAGAAGCGAGGAATGCTTAGAGCATCACTTAAGAGACGGATCGCTAAACTGGGAAGGAAAATATAAATTAAATTTGATTTATTGGAAGATGATTTATTCATCCTAAATGAAAAAGATATACTATTAGTATTAAACATTGAAATTGAATCTGCCATAACAGAGGAAAAAGAGTACGAAACAGAAATACAGGATATAAAAATAAAATTACATTCTGCAAATCGAAGATCAGTGGGACATTTAGGAATAGAAAAAATGTTACATTAAATGAAATGCCGTCTATCCGACTATAGATAAAGTAGAAAATACAAACGCAAATGGCGATATACTAATAAAAATAACTATATGTAAATTTACCGATGACATATATGAATTTCAAAGTTTCTGGCCTCACTATGAATCTGCTATGCGTAATAACTCTGATTTAAAAGATGCCGACAAATTTAATTACCTCAAATTTTTATTAACGGACATAGCTTTAATGCAAATAAAGGGCTTACCACCAGTCGTCAAAAATTATGACAAGGCGACAAATATTCTGAAGGAAAAGTTTGGTTAAAAAAACGTTTAATAAACGCACAAACGTCTGCTAAATTTAAAGCCAATAAAAATGGATGATAGCAAAACATTCCGTAACTAATATGATAGTTTAGAAATTGAAATTAGAAGCCCTGGTTCCCTTAATGTTACTTCGAATTCTTACAGCTATTTGTTACGCCCATTGCTAATGAGAATACTTTCAAGCGAGTTAGTTCTAGAGTTCAATCGATCGTTAACCCCTGGTACAGAAACCACATTGACTAAAATTTGGAATTTCTCAGGAGAGAAGTTGAAACCAGAGAGCGTAACTTTTTCCAAACCTCACCAAATTATTCTGAGTTTAACATCAGAACTGAACAACATAAATATTAATCGCGGGTCTTTAATGAAAAATATCCTACTGCCTTCAAAAATAAACATTTTGTTCCAGCAGTTGCGTCGTTGAATACAAATCTATCAGCTCTTGATAGATTTGTATTCAAAAATATATTGTACAGTTTGTAGAAAGATGGAAAATGAATCTTTGAAACATTCCATTTCAAACTACGCAATTCCAATCGAGGAGAAAAGAAATTAAAAATGGCCGGCATATGCTATTTATGTTTTCTTAATAGGCTCATGCGTCAGCCCGTTACAGTTAGAATATAAGCTGTGATTTATGTTAAGGCATATACTATTTTACATAATAATAAATTTGAAAATAAACTGGAAAATAAAAGTGAATTTAAAACACACACTGTGGTGGTATCGATTTTGAATAGAGATAGCAAAAATAAGGTTTATTTACAAGCTGCAAATGCAGTAGCTTCAGGTCAGAATGAAAGAAAACATGTAAGACTCATCTTTGATTCTGCTTCTCATAAATCTTTCATCCTGACAGAAGTATCAAAACAATTAAAATTAAATGTTGTGGAATGAAGATCAAGTTTTGGAACTGGGTGGATTGAATTTAGATCAATATATTCTTGCATAAAAGAAGGATACTGTTCTTTAAGCTTAGGAATTTTAATGAGCTGAGATACTAAGAGTTAAAATCGCTTCAGAGCATTTATTTCCGAATCACCTAATTCTGGAGCTTCTTTAAATAAAAAATTCACCATATACCTTCCAAATTGGGCTCTAGTTGTAGTTTTAGAGTATAACTTATAAGGTATTTTCCCTCTCCTTCCAGCATGCCTTCGTGGTGTAACAACACACTCGGCGCGTATTCGAGAGGTCCAGATTTGAGTCCCGGCGAGGGCATTCACATTTTTCATTTCTCCTGCTTCAAAAATAACCTAATGACTCTAAACTCTTCAAAATTCTGAATTAGTGTTAAATTAGGAATAGATTCAATCTTCTAAAATTTCTGAAGATCATAATTTATAGCAATTAAGGATCGATTTATAAGGCTGGAATGGATCTCTTTGTATGATTCCTGAAAGTAACCATCTCAGTTTTGATTTTAAAGCGCAGAGGGTACCTTTAGGTTCAAGAATTGATTGTCGCAATACTATTAGGGAGAACAAATTTTTCCCTATTAAAATGTAAATGGGAATAGCTAAAAAAATGCTCGGATCAGTTAACTGTAAATCTTCCAGATGAGGCCATGAAGAACATTGAGATGTAAAGTTCGAATATTAACAATCACATTATTGACTGACAATGCTTCTATTCATGAAACATTTCTTTACTGCAATATGATTTAAAAAAAATTAAAACAGAGCAGTTTCTGCAATAATTATATTAATGCTTTATAGTTTGTGATTTGTAGTTCTCATTAGCAGCCCTATTTTCTAGAACGAGCTTTCGAGATTAGAATTTTTTGACTGTCTGAATCCGCCAGGGTTCTACATGGTACAAAATTTCCAGTACTTGACTTTACAAGAATAATTGCAGTTCATAATAAAACCTGACAATAAGCATGAATATTTTCAAACTGCATACTAGAATTAAGTCTAGCCGACAACATTTATCATTTCAAATAATCAGCTGTCACCAGAAATCTTTATTGCCAAACATTTGCTTTTCTTTAAATTTTTTATTGAAATCATTCTAAAAATGTGTAAATACCCTCTGTGCTTAGCCGAAAGTCATCAAAACAAATTTTTGGTCCCAGAAAAAGGGAAAATACTAAAAAAAGGGAAAAAAATCTGAAAACTTTCAGATTTTACATTACGCTCAAAGGGGCGTTTTTTAACGCCTTGTGAGTTACCTTTATTTATTAAATATCCTGTTCTTCGCAATTTAACCATAAAATTCAGTTCAATAGCAATATCAAAAAATAATTTTAAAATGAGCATATTAGAATTTTCGATACACAGCCTCACGTGCTGGAGACTAAAATGTTTTTTTTTTCGTATAGTGTTTCCATTGCTCGCTATGAAATCGTTGAGTTTGTTAATCAAAAATTCGTTACAGTTTTACAGAATATGAAATAGATAATAAAACAAATCCCAAATTTTAAATTTGGGCTTCCGGATGCCCACCGGATCGGGGAGGAAACATACGTTATTCAAAATTGGATGGCTCTAGGTATAGTTTTTTTTATCACAGTACGAGAAACATACATACATTTAAGCAGATTCTTCATTATTTAATTTCTTTAAATATAATACAGAGCTCTGTCATTTGGTGGCAACAATTTGAAAAGTGAACTGGCATTTATAGCGAACCAAGGCAGAATGCCAAAACGAAATTCAAAGGCAAATTGCCCCTTTGGACTAAAAATAAATTAGATAAAAATAAAAATAAATGGCGCTGCAAAATAATGAATTACAGCCAAACATAAAGCATCTTAAAATTTCCTTTCAAACTGTAAAATAAATATGTGATTCATCAACTCAATATTACTTTAAATATGCTTCTTAATAGCACTTTATTACACCTCAATGACAATAAAACTGTTGGAAAAATACTAAGCATTTTAACTGCAGTTATAAAAATCACTGTTATAACTATGTGTTCCAATGATGAGAAACCACTACAGGCGGTCATAGGATAAGCTGTTTAAAATTTGATGTAAGTTTTCAAAATAGTCTGTAAATTTGTAACTCATGATTTTAAAGAATTTGAAGAAATTAGTCTAATTCTATTCAAATGCAACCATCTTCATTCGCGAAATGTTATTACACAGTGCGTTTCCATCAAGATAAACAAAATAAATTATCCATCAAATGAGGAAAATCAAACAGTTAAAACTTTTCCCCAGTTCATAAATTATGGGGTAAAAGTATCCATTCTGAAATGCTTTCTGTCGTAATGTAATTTATTTAATTAACCTGAAGTTGCTGTTATGCAGATTTCTCTCAGCATTATGTATTGAATATGTATATGATTGAAACTGATGCGAAAACGATATTAAGTAGTGTCAAAGGAAAAAGCAAGAATTTCTGAAAAATTATTTTAATTAGACGGATGTTTTTGTATGAACTCCCCCTTCGCGTTTGTCACCCACCTTCTATTTATTCACTGTTTCATCAGCCTTGTGCTTTAACCCTAACCACCGCCTTCCTCTTTATGCAAACACGGAAACGAAACCTTATTTCCGTCAGAAAATGTCGAACTGCAGGGTGACATCTGTTTCTGCCACGAGCTCTAGGCGGTTTATTCACTAAATGGAAAAATAGAATTTTCCTTATACAAGTACCTATTTGTCTGAAATAATTTATCGACTCTTCTCCGTAATGTGTTCGATTTCACTCATCAGATATTTCATTTAACAAATTTAAATGAATTCCTTTTCTCAAAAGTAATTTTCTTAGCTTAAACATGCCCACACATTAGGGAGACTAATTAGCAACAGGATAACATTAACAGACTTGGCATTTCGGAAGAATTTCAGCAATGATATGCATTTACGAACCTTGCACTAAAACAGTACAGTTTCATTAACTAATCTGATTAGTTTCTAATTGATATATGCTGCTTTTTCCATCGTCCTATGACTATTATTCAATAATGAAACATCTGAATGTAAGTATGTATGTTTCCTCTCATTGTGGGAAAATGGCGAAAGCTAGAGCTACCAAGTTTAAAACTTGCGTCGTCCTCCACTCGAACATGTGTACTTCGAAGCTCGAATTTTAAATTTACAGTTTATTTCTTATTTACTGAACTTTTGGTGTGAATTAAAATTTTTTATTAATATAACAAGCAATTTAAATGCAGAGCGTTATCGCTGCTAGAATTAAGACATTTTTATTCTCCGGGTGCGAGTGTGTTGCTAATCGGCAAAGTATAGGGTATTTATTTATGAAATTTATTATAAATTCTCAGCTGTTTAAGAGCCATGTATTGTCGCTACCAGAATAAATTACTTTTATTTTCCACGCTCTGGTGCATTGCCATTGGTAAAGCCTAAGATATTTTATTTTTATATTTAATCTCTCTTTTACTGATTAATAAATTAAACGATTTAAAAACAATAAACGTATTTTTTCATTAATTTTCTTTATCTTTTAAACTGATTTAAATATAAATTTCAATGTCTTTCTTCTACAATTTCATTGTTTTCTCCAAAAAAGTTTTATTGTATTTATTAGAATGTTCTTAATTACTCAAAGGATCGATTTTTCAATTAAAGAATTAGTTTCTGAGAAAAAAATAAATAAAAAAAGCAAATTTTTATGTAAGAACTTTGAAAAAATATGATCTCAGTTACATTTTCATTTCCAATAATTTTTCTTTTCAGCATTTTGCAAAACCCATCCTTGTTTCTATTAAGTACATAATCTTAAACAAGCAGTAAAAATACTAAAATATTTATTCCATATATGTATAATTTTTGTGATTTTAAATAAAAGGATTATTAAGCAAAAATTATTTAGATATTTGCTAAATCTATAACATTGCCCCCTTCCCAAGGACTGCAATCCCGGTGGGTACAATCCCTTGACAGGAAGCCATCAGTATAACTAAAAAAATCAGTGCAATACTAAAACAATAGTTTCGATAAATAACATAAAACAAATCAAACACTAAATCCATAAATAAATGCATAAATTTGCATATTTATACACAAGTAGGACCATAGTCTTAATATGCTACTTACATTATATGTACTACTATGGGCCTATGTGCTATGGGCATAGTAAGGGGCTAGGCTTAGAATTTGATAACTTGCGAATCCAAAGTACGACGCCATATGGTATATTTGGAACTGTGTAAAAACCATCTCAGGGTGATTATAGTTTAGGAGAAAGTCAGTTCCGTCGAATTGGATTCCATAACCATACCTTGTCACCTTCGTTGAATCGACGTCCTTTAGGTCCTTTGTTATAACGGGTCTTCTTCTTCTCCGGCTCCAAAATGATTCGCTCTTGTGCAAAATTGTGCATCACTTCAAATCGTTCTTGAGTTCTTGATTACACTCCTCAGGAGATGAAGGTGCATCAGGAGGGTGACCAAACAAGAGATTACAAGGCAGACGAAGGGCGCAACCGAAGAGCATCTAGGATAGGAAATGTCAGTAGCCTTATAAGGTATTTTCTCCCTTCCTTCTGCATACCTTAGTGGTGTAAAGGTAGCACACGCCTAGCGTATTCGAGAGGTCCAAGTTCGAATTCCGGCGAGAGCACTGCTCATTTTTCACGTCTTCTTCTTCCAAAAAATTATAACTCTATAGTGGCATCCGAACTAAAAAAGACGGGGAGCGATGGTTCTTCACCACCAGGATTCGGCGATTGGGTCCCCTAATCCCAGTCTTCCTTTAAAGAGAGGAGTATATTTTCTCTCTCTTTTCTGCATCCCTTCGTGGTGTAACGGTATAAGATATATCTCCCACATTCTTAGCGTGCCTTCGTGGTGTAATGATCAGCACACTGAGCCGGTATTTCAGAGGTCCGTGGTTCGATTCCCGGCGAAGGAATTGCATATTTTTCATGTCTCCTGCTTGTAATTAACCTAATGTCTCTACAGTGGCGCCCGAACTAAATAAGGGTTGTGGATGATGATTCTCCACACCCAGGATTTGGTGACTAGGTACCCTAAAAACCCTAGTCGCCCTTTAAAAAGGGGAGTATATAAGGTATATCTCCCACAGTCTTAGCGTGCCTTCGTGGTGTAATGGTCAGCACACTGAGCCGGTATTTCAGAGGTCCGTGGTTCGATTTCCGGCGAAGGCGTTGCACATTTTTCATCTCTCTTGTTTCAAAAAAAAATACCTAATGTCTCTACAACGGTAGCAAACTCGGCGTGTATTCGAGAGGTCCAGGTTCGAGTCCCGGCTAAGGCATTGTTCATTTTTCACATCTCCAGCATAACTAATGACTCTACAGCCCCGTAGACAGCACTTCGATATACTAGAAAGAATAGAGGTAACTCCTGGTCCCAGTCCTGCTGATTTTTAGAAAACAGCAACGAGAGATTATTAAGAATGGTTCGCTTAAACCTTTCCACCATGCCGTCAGACTGCGGATGTAAAGGCGTCGTTTGAGTTTTGTCTGTGTCGCATACTCTACATAGTTCTTTAATTACGGTTGAAATAAAGTTCCTTCCATTATCTAAAGCCTTCCATTATCAGAGATAGGATAGGCTTCAGCCCACTTCATGAAGTAATCAATGACAACGAGGATGTATATTTTGCTAGCAGCAGTTCGTGGCAGAGGTTCCAGGGTATCAAAGGCGATGTGTTCAAAGAGCGCTTCTATATTATAACGTTGCAGCTTATCTCGGCTTCGTTTGTTCGATTCTTTCCAACCCGCATGGGCATCGCAAGATTTTCACCACTTTTCAATGGCAGCCCTTGCATTACACTAGCAGAAGCACTCTCGAGCTCTACACAAAGTCTTCATTTTTGCGAAATGGCCTCCCCGTTGAACTGTTATGTAACTTTAAAAAGGTCCAGAATACAGGATCTTGGAAGTATCAACTACCATCGAATGTCCTTCTATCATCGGACTCCAGCTTCCGGTACAAGACGCCATTTCAAATAAAGAACGATACCCAGAGAGTCTAATTTGTTTTGCAGTAGAACTATAAATCGAAATATCCTGTCCTACCAGGTATGCTTCCTATTTGAAGACCCCATTAAGTCAATTATCGATTTAATGTCTCCGTCTCCCAACTAGTCTTTCCTGACTTCATTGTCAGCCCATGGGTCTGGCTCAGATGGTGTTGAAGTTGTAACTTGACGTGAGCTCATATTTCCCCTCAACCCTAGAACAATATCTGTAGCTTTCTGGACAGTGTCTTCTAGATAGGCGTCGGTGTCTCCATCTGATGATCCTTTTCCATAACGAGTAACATAAGTCATATTCCTGGAGTCTCTGTATTCATCTGGCTATTCGGGCTTGAATTTTCTGCCGTAGAGGCGATGGTGGAAATACTCTAAGCCCTTATCTATGGCGAGCAGTGTTCTTCTGGTGACACAGTAAGTAATCTCCAGCTTAGACAAATTCCTGCAGTGTTCCTGCAGTGTCCTACATGACCATTTATTTCTTGGGACAAAACATCACCGATACTCTCATTGCACTCATCCGTGTCAAGAATAAATGGTTTGTCAAGCTGAGGATACGTCAGGATTGGAGCAAATGTTAAAGCTTCCTTCAATTTGTTTAATGCATCCTCAGATTCTTTTGTCCACGAGAACATTTGCTCGCTATCTGTCAGCTTCTGAACGGGTCTTGCGATGGAAGAAAAGTCCTTAGCAAATCTACTGTAATAGATGCAAAGCCCCAAGAAACTTCTCAACTGATGCATACTTTCGAGGCATTCCCAATCTTTGACTGCAGACACGTTTTTAGATCCATATATTTACCTCCAAAGGAGATTTCATGTGCAAAGTAACTCACTTCTTTTCTAAACAATTAACATTTGGCAGGACTTAACGTTCAGATTGGCTTCCTTTAATTTCTGAAGCCCCTGTCTAAAATTTTCTAAATGCTTTTCAAAACTCTTCCTGACGATAAATTTCATACGATTGATATCATCGAGTAGATTTCTTTTGCTATCTGTTCTAATACTAGGATTATTGCACTCCGAGAAAACTTCCCTTTTCAGTGTCAAGAAAATCTTGTGATGCTGGTATCATAACCTTTATTTCATCGAAGATATGAAGAGGAGGTGTTCCTTCTTGATCAAATGAAATGTAGTCTGAAGTCAGGAGAATACTCTGGGCGGAGTAACTCTTCCCAACAAAATCCAATAATTTTTGTCAGTGATTAAAATAGTATAAAATTTGGCATTATTATGATGAAAGATAACACCTTCGTGACCGATGGATGCCAGCCATTTAGATGTAAGTTCTTTTAATCTAATAGTTGGCCTTTCCGATTAGCATTTTCTGTTTGGTTACATACCAGCAGATAATGTCTCTGACAACCTATGGTAAATTTAGCAAATTTATCATTTTAGGATGCAGTCTTCTATCTGCAGTTTACAGTATTGTACTGCAGTGATATTTCATCTCCCTTTATAATTCCTTTCAAAAGTTTCATTTTTTTTTAAACAGAAAGCAAAGAAACATAGATAATAATCCTTTTTTCACTTCGCATAGCAGAATGATTTGTAGATAAACACTATGTATAGACACTGATCAAACTTCATGATGCACCCGGATACCTGCCTTCGTTGTTCAGTTGGTGTTCTATGTACTAGAAATGCTATTCTCGTTTTTGTATGGTATGCATGAATGCTCCTGCATGAATTCGGTTGAACATTTTTGCCCAAATATTCAACCGAATTCATGCAAGCGTATTCCGAAAGTACGTTAATTGTGCACAATTTCCATTCCAAATCCCTAAAACCAACAGCAACATATGTTATCGTCAGTTGCATCCACTTCATAAATGAATAAATATTACAACAAACTATGACTGCAAAAAAAACTGTAGAGACATTAGGTATTTTTTGGAAAGCAGGACAGATGAAAAATGAGCAATGCCCTGGCCGGGACTCGAACCACGGACCTCTCGAATACGCGCCGAGTGTGCTTGGCCATTACACCACGAAAGCACGCTAAAAAGCCGGGAGAAATACCTTATAAAATCTTTATCAAACTCGTGCAGTAAACAGTATTTGATAAGCTCCTTATTGTTTGCCACTTTAAATGTCAAACATATGACTTACTCTGACAAGTTGAATGCCTTTATATGCCCTCATTTGTCTTATTTTGCTGGTAAAACAATCCTGTCATTCAGCATCCTCTTCGATGTAAATCCTATGATTATATTTTGTATCTATAAAGTGCGCAGAACATTTACCTGCACCCATATTTAACCCGTAATATTTTATTCCTTGGGTTATATATTTTACTCGTAATATTGAATCCCTGAGTAACATAATAATTTTTTGATTGTACTCCTTATTTCTTTTGCCATATTGTTCAAGAAGCTATTTTTACTGCACTAAATTTCAAATATTGTCTTGTGTTGCTTGTTTACTTGCTTAGTTCGATTATTATGCTTGAGAAATAAAATTTGAAGACAGTAATAAGGATAGCACACATCCACCAACATAGTTGTAAATGCAGTTTAATTTATAACAAAAGTACGTTACATTACAAAATTATTTGAACATTCTGCCTTTACTGACAAATAACTAAAAAATCTGATATTTTATGAGGATAAGAGCATCACACAAAATTTAATATTATAATTCCTTTTCACTCTTAAACTGTTTCTGCATAGTATTATGATGTTCTTTTCTGATAACAGGAATGAATATAATTTATAATGATTCCAAAAGAAACTTCTTGGCTGAGTATTCTAACATTTTTCTTGATTTTTTTAATTCAATGCGATTAAACTTTAGTCCCTAGAACAGTGATAGTAAGTTATCCGATGAGTTATATAACCTATCCAGGGTCGGAAAAATTTAATAATGGGTTTAAGGCGCTCCACCGTTTTTTTTTTTTTTTTTTTTTTTTTTTAAAGAAATAGACGACACTGTGAGAAGCTAACTACTCTTCACAATGTTTATAAACTTCGCTTGGATATAATAATATTATTAGTTTTGCGATCTTATTTTTGCATCTTGAGAGTTAGCTATGAATATTCGATTTTCATTCTACCATTATTCGTGATGAATAAGAAGCAAATAAATGTTATTATACATACCTGAAGATTACTAATTAAATATATTTCCCCTGCAAACGTTTTTTTAGAAACAGTGCATAATATTCGAAGAAATGGTACAAAATATTTTTACAAACGCAACATTAGCTAACTATTAATATAATAGCTAACATTTCATATAATAGTTTTCATATAATAGCTAACTATTATATGAAAACTTCAAATTAAAAATTCCTGCTAGCTAACGAGAAATACTAGGTGATAAAAAATTCCTAGTCAACTTTAGTTTTACGTATTTACATTCATTGTTAAAAATACTAATTCCATCATACCCAGATATAACCAAGAGAAGTCGAATCTTTTAACTAATTACTCGTACTTTACTCTACTATTCTAATTTTTTATGCATTTGAATGTCAGTCTTTAGTTCAGCAACACTCGGGATTATCCGAAAGTACAATGTTTATTTTTGCAAACTACAGAAAATGTTGGTTGGGAAAAGCTTCGAAGAACATGTAGACATTTTGTAATGGCTATTACTTTATCTTTTAAAATAGCATAAAACCATGGGCTACCCTCTAACTGAAAGCATCCTTTTATTTAAAGCATCATATTCAGTCAATTGAGTAATAAAAGGATATTGATAAGCAATTGTGAAAGAAAAAGTAAGGCGGATTTTTAAATAACTCTTTGGGGAATTATGTCATTACATTAGAAAGACAATGAAATGTTTTTACTCCTACATTAAAGATATTCATTAGCTCTCTACGTACCTTTGTTCTCATGTATAGATAGTAACAGTAAATAAAACAAAGCCATCTTAAGAATAAAGGTTCCTCGGTATTTTAAACACTCAAAATCTGAAAATTTTATAGTTATCAATTTGTTATTTGACGTATTATACAACAATAAAATTTTAAAAAGTCCTTCATATTTTAAATTAACCTGAAAATAGTATTAGAAAGTATTTAGAAATTAGGTGTTTAACTTAGTCCTTTAACTTTTTGGTTACCTCCTGCCGACAAAATATACACAGTGCATAATTCATTACTACTAACCCTAGAAAATGCTTATGTATGTTGAGTATATTATAAAATATCACAAAGAAAGGAAACATGACATAGATCTTCAAACTGCTGGCCATGCAGCTCTCTAAATTCTAAAAAGATAAAAATATCTAGAGAGTCTCTGTTGAAAAATAACTTCAGTTAAAAAATAATATTTGACTCTCTTTCAGCTTCATATCTGAGAAAAAATTAAATATTCATCTGCGTTTGTTATCTTATGGCCACCGTTCTTGCTATACAGTAAAACAAGTTTTCGTTAAAAATAATTTTTTTTGTTCTTACTTGATTGTATAAACGTTTCTCTTGGCAAAAAATAACGCTAAAAAAATGACGCTATTTTTTTTAGCCCAAAATAGCGTTTCTACCCAAAGAGCTATTAGTCTCAAAACGGCATTTCGTTCTCGTCGTTTCGCTTTCTGCATTGGTTCACTTTTCAAACTGTTGTTACCAAATATTATTGCCATGTATTATATTTGAAGAAACTAAATAATGAACAATCTGCATGAATGTTTCTGGCATTGTTAAAAAAATTACGGTACCAAAAGCCATCAAATTTTGAATAACGCAGTCTTCCAACTGAACATGGACGCTTGGAAGCACGAATTTTCAATTTGTTTTATTATCTACTTCAAATTTCGTAGACTTTTAACTAACTTTTGATTAACAAACTCAACGTTTTCAAAGCGAGCAATGGCAGCACTGTACGGAAAAAAACATTTTTATATCTAGGGCGCGAGACTGTGTATTGGAAATTCTAAAGATATGCTGTTTTGCTGTTTTTAAAAAATTTGGGATATTGTTGTTGAACTGCATTTTGTGTGATTTAAGTGCAAAGAACATTATATTTAATAAATAAAGGTAACACCAAAACTCTAAAAAACGCTCTTTTGGGCGTAATATAAATAATATAAACGCCCTTTTGGGCATAATATAAGCTTTCTTTTTCTTTTTTTTTTCCTGCTGCAAATTAATCTAGAATATGTGTAATAACGCATAAGCGAAAACACTTTCCTTTACACATAATATTTAACAGAGAATGTATTTTCTATTTACTGGTAATTACACTTATAAAACTTCTTGGTCACAAAATGGGAAAAAGAAAACAGATCAGAGTATGTTAGAAACGGATTAGGTTAAGAACTTTTCATTCCAAAGTCTATTAGTTCTTTCTTCAAAAATAATTTTCACTTCCCTATTTCGATGTCGTTAAAGGTACACAACAACAGCTGCAACTTGAACAAATAAGACGGCAAGTTTTACAACTCGATAAACGTCATTCACTGGTTCACTGGAAGTTTCAGTTAATACTTACGAATCTGGAGCTATTTTGAGCAAATACTGCTTGTGCTGCTGGCAGAGACTCACCTGAAACAGATGAAAATTTTTTCTACTGAAAATGCACATGCATTAAAGTTTGCGTCGACTAGATCTGGGATGTCGAAATAACATAGAAATGAAATTCAGGACTTGGATTAAGTGCCTTTTTTGGAATTTTATGGCTTTGTGGATAATATGGAGTTTCACGGACAGCGAAAAAGCAGACTTATTATTTCGATGTCTGCTGGGACTGTTATGTGATAAAAGTAAGACAAATGGATTATTAAAAGGAAATTTTTTTCTGTTTAACTATTCTAATGATCTGCAGTATTTTATTCTTTAATATTTTGCTTGAGTTCAAGAAGCAGAGTTCCTAAATCTATCTATTTCATTTTTTTTATTAATTAGGTTATGTTTCCTGCCTAACATAAAAATTAAAATAGAATTTAAATTGTAACGCATTTTTTACAGGATTTGCTTTTCTTAAAGTAAAATTTATTTTGACTGTGCAATGGGTTTCTTTTTTGCAAAATAAGTGTCTTTACATTACGCATACTTTGCATCTAAATGTGAGCTTCAGCTGAGATTACTATGAAGAGAAATTATTGTTATAATGATTCTATTCGGCATACTATCTAATTAAGTTTTTGCTCACCGTAATGCACCTCTAAATCTGAGCGCTCATCTCAGAGCAGAGTGAAATGAACAACACTTTATAATTAACACTTTATATAACTTTATTTAATCTCTTATTTCAGATTTTGGAAATTAGAATGTATATATATATTGCTGGACTGATTCTACAATTCCCTGTCGCCCTATGCTAATGTCCATTCTCACGTTTCTGAATATTTGCGCAGTGCTATGCTATCTGTTTAGTACTCTGTAATGTTTTTTGCATTTTGTATCATGTACTGTTTCATAATAGTCATAGCGACCTTACATTACAATTTAAATTTGGTTTAGTTTATGTGATTACAGAAAAGCTTCGAAGGCTATCTGCCTAAGGTAGGACTTTTTAAGAGAAACTGGCTCGTGTACACGTTGCACATGGGAAAACCACGAAAACCACCCATGTAGGCCACTCGTTCGCGGGATTCGAACCTCAGATCGAACTACCAGTTTTCAGCGACTTTACCGTTCGTCCGCTGGTGGGCCCGTTGGAAACTGCAATGTGTACATATATATATATATGTATATATATCATTATGTAGCATTTCGTAGCTCTTTACAGAGTTTTATATTTTTCTCTGTTCTGCGGTATGTATTACTGTATTCTTTGTTTAACAGCAGTCACTTGTCTCCTTCAACTAGCGTTATGTAAAATTAATTTATACTTGCAGATCATTGTCGACCACTCAGGTTTCTATATTAAGGACTTGACTACTACTAAAGCCCATAAAGTCGACACATAGAACCCTCAATGTTTAGAAAATCTCATCATCATCTTACAACTCTTCGTAATCTGAAAGATCTTTGCACCTCGAGCCTCACATTGTCTTAAAAGAGTTCTATCTATATTTCGATCTGTGTTCAGTAATGCCATCTACGAGCATTTTGCCTTTCTCAGTTCTAGGCTTGGTATTGGATTTGGTGGGTAGGTAGAATTATTCCCGCTCACAGACACGTAGCTAAAAACTTTTAATAGAAGGACACAGGTCTGTCCACTGGCATACTTCTGTTATTACTACAGAAATATTGCCTTTTTTGTTAACTTACACTAACTAATATTTTTTTTTCAGTTTAACATTTGATGCTAGTTTATCATTTATTCTTTTCAGTTTGATTTTGATTATCTGGTAACTAGAGAAATTCTAAACTTAAAAGTGCAGTAATTAAAATACTTTCATCTCATAGCCTTCTTTAGGGTTTTTCATACTCTTTTAGGACAGTTTGTAAAAACAGATAAATTCCTTTTCTTCCCTTTTTAACTAGGAAAGTTTTTAAAACGGAAATTAAGCGGTTTAAAAATTTGGTTGGAAAAGTACTTATGATTCCATGCATTCAAAAATCCCGATGTAGTTAAAATTAGTAGTTAAATATTTATAAATAATTCCCCGAAAATTAATAATAGTTATAGTTCCTTTTTAAAGGATTTAATAAGACTCTTTACTTCAAGATAAAAATTTTCGACAAAATATGCCGCAATTTGAATAGTAGTTAAACTTTTTTGACCAGCTGCTTTACCTGGCATTTCATTAAATTTGAAAAGCACATTTTGCAGCTGAGTTGTAATCGAATTGCTTACGCTTTATTTCTGGTAATCACTACTTAGCCTTTTATATGTGTACATCAAAGCAAACTTTGTTTGTTTCATTATTATTCCTATTATTCTGCAAGCTGCAAATAACTGTTCATCAAATTCACTACAACACTTAACTTCTTCAAACTGAAATTATTAATTAGACAATATAAGTTTTAATTTTTATGCCCAAACTATTTTTCCGTGTGTGAAACTGATTTTTTTTTATTTCTAAACTACATTTCTATATGCATTTTGTCTAATCTGGAAGTTATCTTAAAAATATGCAGTGAAACATTTAAAACTTTACTTAAGAGACTAAATATTAAATCAAAAAATCGAAATATTGAAATTTTATAATAATATGACTAACTTGATGATGGCATTTTTCACTGCACCTCATCTTTGTTATATATTCAATCCAAAATCGATCCAGTGATTATCCCACGACTGCGTTATAAAGTACCTTTAATTTAAGGTAAATAATTTATTTTAAGAGAATCTTAAATTAAATTAATTTAAGAAAAGCTTAATTTAAGAAAAGCTTGAATTTGTATTTAAAACAAATATATGTTAGTATTATGTTATATATAAATTTAATATTATCCTATATCAACCCTTTCAAGGCATGAAAACTGCAGGATGAGTTTTGCTGATCTGTCATGTAGAACGAAAAACTTAAAGCTGTCCTCCGCCCCCCCCCCTAACTGTACATTCACAGGCAGATGGATGCGTTCAAAACGCAAAAATTCTTCCATATCGTAAAAACCTGTAAAAACTGCTAGCTGACACTGCCTAAATAGGTTGAAAAAGGAAATAAATTTTCAATGTTTGAGCTCGTTCATATGTTGAGAACTAACTGTCTGTGTAGATATTTTAAATAAAGACGCTTGTCTTGCCCCTCCGAATTTATTGTTCTGAATTTTAATGCGCAATAATTACCGAGACATCTCTTCCGAAATGATGTTTTAGCTAGTCAAAAGCCTTCCTAGGCAGCATTTAAAGCTAAACCTTCCGAACGCGATTTAAATAACAAATCAAATTAGTTGAGATATTCATTTTGGTATATGGAACTGTTAAACCAATTTTCAGAATTCAAACCAAGAACAAGGATCGCCATTATACTTAGTAATTGTTAATTTCGGCAGTTTTAAAATGTTAACTTCAACAGTTTTCAGATTCGCAGGTACATTTTCGATACTAGAATTTTTTTAGATTCAGTGTTATACGTGTTTTTTCCCTTAATTTTACATTTTAAACTCATAATATTTTCCTGATATCCCTGTGCGAAAATTATTTCTAATTCATGTTCTTTAATGACGAGCGTTTTAATCTCGGAATCACATTATTTCTATACCTCCGATTTTTCGTGTAATATTTCAAGCAATTATTTTAAATTTTCATCCGCCGATTACTCTTGTTCTAACAATTAGATTCTGTCTTACCAATCAAGTTAAGCTACGAGTGATAGTACGTAATTTTTAGTCTTACACATAACCATCATTAAAACATTAAATTATAATTAATTATAATTATCAGCAAGTAATATATTTTTTTACTATTCAAAAATGAAAAAAAAAATCTAATGTTTAGTCCACATGACTTCCTTGTACCGAATAATAAATTATACGTAATTTTTTCCTGCTTTTCATTTAAACTTATTTCCTCGAATTTCATTAGAGATATATTTCTAATTCAATTATATCAGCTCTCACTTCGCGACAAGGCAAAAATACATAAAACCTCAAAATAGCTTTATCAAAAATTTAAAAATATTAAAAATATAAAACACCAAATACACTTAAAACTGTTTTTACAATTAAAATTAGAGTTTTTCGCAAAAATAAGCAATTTGGCCAGTTGGTAAGAAGGCAGATTTTTTCGTGCAGAAAACTGAAAGTTTACTTTCGATCCCACGCGGCAAAAAGACACTGAATGTACAGAAACTGACTTAATTCACTATTCTGCACAATTTCAAATGTAAACAAATATGCCTGCTATGGTAAACAAATTAGGGTTAGTCACACTGAAGTAATTTTTAAATTGTTGATAAATCTACAATTATTGTATGCAGATTAACTAAATATATTAACCTTAACCGGAAGATAAGAAGAAGACAATTCAAACATTTTTAAAGCAAAAAAATGCACAATTTACCATCATATAAGAAAAAAAACTGAGCTCCCGGAGCTGAGTAACAGAGTGAGTGTATATATATATAATTTTGGTGCGGCCAATTGCAAACAAAAAGGGAGGTGCACAGCTATATGTTACACAGTCCTATATACACAAAATGTCAACGTTCTGAGGCTACTCGTTTTTGAGTTATGAGAGATACATGCATGCATACGTAGGTACGTAAGTACAGACGTCACGAAAAAAACCTCTTCTGAATCCATTTTAAATCCAATTTTACAAGCCGTTTTGGGAAAAATAGTTCTTTATTCTGCCCTTACGTATAGATGTCCCTCAAAAACATCGTTAAATTGCATTCGATAGCAGTCAAAATGGATATTTTCGTTGAAATATGACACCCGAAAATTTTCGCGATTGCGTATTTCCTTTACTTCGTACAAGCAAGTAAAGAAAGAAAGAAAAAGGAAGAAACGAAGAGGCCTACCCCGAATTGCGTTCCGTTAAATGCCAACTTTGGCATTTAAAATATTCAGTTCCTTTTGGCAATAGTCAGTCCAAGACCATTGATGCTTGCCAGCAGTCGAGTGGTAAAATCATTGGACAGTGATAGTTCGATTCTGGCTGCATATGCGTTTTCGTGATACCTCATGTTTAGCGTGAATACAAGTCAGTTCCCTTAGAACGTTCTCCACGAAGCATCCCTCCTCTTAAGCAGCTAACCCTTGAGTTCTTTGCCATAACCAGATCAACCAAACCAAACCAAGTCCGCTGATGATCAGTACAAGAGCTTATAATCCGACAATTCCAGTTCATACGTAAATTTTCTTATTTTCTGATTCCACTTATCCCACCCGGAGTTTATTAACAAATGTTGTGTGTTGACCGTCAATGTAAATAAATTAAAATTTAAGGTAATTTTCTTACCTTTTTAAATTTTTACTTCTGTTGTACCTAATACACTGATGGAAAATGAAATCCCCACTAAGGAGCAGTTGTGATAGGTAAACGAAATTTCAAACATCTGAATATTTGCAAGTCTGAAATACGATGTCTATTAAAATTTCAGGCTACATGGATAAGTGCGGCGTTTGCGGCGTCACTATGTGCATGCGAATCACGTTTACTTTTTAGGTACGCGATGTAAATGATTTATGCGATTTATTTATCTTTTGGATTGAACGTTGTGAGCGATATTTGAATGAAGAATACATTTAAGGAGATGAAGTAGTATCAGTAGCTCATTGAACATGAATAAATAGGCTGTGTATAGGGCTTCGAGAAGGTGGATTTTCTTTTCGCAATATTGCACAAAGACTTAACAGGAATGTATCCACAGAGCATGCGTATTGGCAGCAGTGGTGTCAGGAAGGTACTGTCTCAAGAAGGTCGGAGTCAGGCCGCCCACGTGTCACCACTCAGAGAGGAAACCGCCGTATTCGCCACATGTCTGTGACGCATCGACACTGCACCTACAGCAGGCATTAGAGCTTCTGCTGGACCACAGCGTGTAAGTGTATTTGTTACAGCGTACTGTAACAAATAGATTACTTGAGGGAAGCTCCCAGCCAGATGCCCTATAGTGGTCGTACAATAAATTTCGAATCACTGCCATCTGCGACTTCTATAGTGTTAAGCTAGAACTCATTGTAGAGTGGAGTGGTGATCTGTTGTGTTTTTAGATGACAGCCATTTCGATCATGGTGCCAGTGATGGCCATATGTTGGTTAGAAGGAGATCAAGTATGTGCTTAGAGCCAAGCTGGCTGCGGCTTAGACACGTTAGACATACACCAGGAGTTATGATCTGTGAAGCAGTTTTCTACGACAACAAAAGCGTCGTTATCCCACATACTTTGGCAGCAAATTGCACATCAGACTGTTGATGAAGGCCGAGCTATGACTCCAAGTTCTATTACACAAACGACTTTTTATGTGCGGTGCGCCATCTGACGAAATCCACCGTAATCTGAAGGAATCAAACACAGTTTCTCAGAACAAATAGTTCAGCAAAAATAGTTCTCATCAAAAATGTTTTAGATGGATCATGTGTATTTTCAAAGCTCGCTGTTTGAAAACTCCTGTTTGTTTGCAAAAACTTGAAGAGTATAACAAAATTAATTGGAAGAACAGTTGGAAAACTTGTCTAAGCTGTTGCCACTGATGCGCATTGTATGGAATATATTACGAAATGAGGTCCGAAATATATTGGAAATTGAGGTATGTATGCATGTTAAAAAGTAAAAGAATCATCATGCAAAAATGGTGAAAGATAATTATAAGGAACAGACATCTAAACATATTGTGTTAAAAATACTTATTAGTGTATGAAATGTTTTGACTAAATACGAAGCGATATAAGTACGTGGATGTGTCATCATAAATGCTGATTTAACATGAGATGCGTTTAAAAATTATAGGGAGCAGCGCGTTTTCGTAAATAGTTCTACGAATAAAATTAAGCAGATGGAAAATTTTGTTTAAATATCTTCTTCAAAATCTGCAAGAATTTCTCTTCATTTCCTGTGAAGGTTTATTTTAAATTAAGGAAAACAAAAAGTTGAATTTAAACTACCATGGCGTAAATTTAGAGGAATAATTCGAAAATAAAATATTTTAATCAGTTTTAGTTTTGCTAATTCATGTCAGATGTTATATTCTTTAAAATTATGTTACTTTCAATGTAATTAATGCTGATATTACTCATTCTTTTCAGGTACTTTTCGATATCTGAGAGACTGTTGGCTGATTTTAGCTGCTGAGGTAAATAAAGCATTGATTCTATTAATTCATCATTAATTCATTTAAAACTTTTCATCATCACTGTTAGCTTTATAATTCACAATCAAAAATTGTCAGATTTTTTTTCGAGGGGGTGTACCCAAATTTCTGGATTTCGGTCTTCTGATTTAAAATATGCAGTTAACTTTTCTTTGTCATTTAGTATTCTGGAGATGAAGTATACGTTTTATATAGGCAAATGAAATAATTATGCTACTTTCGTAGTGTGCTGATTCTCCTTAAATTACGAAATAATAATTGCCCATGTTTTATATAAAGTTTGTATTCTTTTATATGTAATTGTAATAATATAATACTTAATTAACAATTTTCTTATTATTATTACTCACATTATTTATTTTTCAGAAATATTTTTTATATTATAATGTTTTCCAACTATCTTTCAGGGACTATATAAAATCTAAATATTATACGCTTTGTTTCAAAGAGATTTATTGCAAAAGATTGATGCCGTATTAAATACTGCTACGTCTCGTATATCTAAAACTATGCAAACAAAATTCTGCTAGATGTGTCACTTGTTCACATTTAAGTGACAGACACGCACTGCTGTAAAGTGCTTCAAAAGTGCTTAATGGATTTCGGATGTGCGGGTTTTATTGGACCCAATTTTTACGTAACTTAGCAAAACCTGATGAAGATAAAGTTCAGTTTGAGCATGTGAAATCTAATTTTTACAGGATGCCAGGGTAAGGACTGAGAAAATTAAGTTATCGGATATCCTAAAAACATACTATCTGAGCTTAGCTCTATTTTTTTTTCCGAGGAACTTAAGTGCAGTTAGTGACGAGCAAGAAAAGCATTTCCGTAAAGTTATAAAAGTGACATTAGAAAGCTAAGACGGCTTCTAGAGTGAATATTAAGGAATACTGTTTTTGCTGTATCGCGATGCTTCAGAACAAGTGAGTGAAAATTGATTTATCATCCACTGATGGCATCGCCTATTGTAACTGAACTGACTTTTGTATTTTAATTTTCAGCACAAACAGCCATGTTTTTAAATTTCTGTCCTCAGGAAGAGAATATTCTTGTCCCATTCATTGCCCTATGTAAAACTTCCTTGCTAATGTGCATAAGTATTACCTGTATTCCTCTCATGATTGAGCATTCCGGAAAACTAAAAGTGCATATAATTAAAGATCTATTGGACTGACTTAGTTTAGTACCAATAATGAGACTTATAACTACAGTAATAACGTTATCGTCGCGCAGTTGCGATTAATTCCCGATTTATTTTCGCGAATATCGTTTTATAAATTATTTTCACAAATTTTTTAGTGTATTTTCTGAAATTTCACGAATACTGAGTTTTTCTGCGAATCTCAAAAAAGAGAGAATTTCAAAATGTTTCCTCTTGTTTTATGATTTATATTACAAACATTAGATTGTTTTTCATAATTTTATAATATCTTACTTCTATTTTATTCAGAATGCATGATTAATGGACACTGGGAATTAATTATCCAAGCAAAAGCTTTGAATTCTCTCGAGATTCAGTCATTCGCATGCAGTCAAGTGAAGAGCATATTTATGGCGTTTCCTAACTTTCACATCCTAATACTCGGTGACCAGCTGCGAAATGTTGTAAATTGTATTTAGCAGATCTAGCAGGGAAAGAAGTTGAGGAATGAAAATTCTACGTTCTCTTCATGAATTTTTACGAAGGTTAATTTTAAAAAAAAAAAGCTACAAAATGTAACTACAAATGTTTTCATAGAGAACAGCGAGCTGAAAGAGTAAAAATCCATTCATAAAATGTTCGAAACTATAGTGAAAAACGGTGATGAAAAAAAAACCATTTCAGAGAAAAATAACTAGTTTTCAAGATAAAAATTACGACCTCAAACACATGTGTATATCCGTGTAATATTTTCCGCCTTATTAAAGATTTTCTGCATGACAGATCTGCATTGCTCTCCCTTGGCCACGTTTCTTCCTCCCGCATTTTAGAAAGAGGTTGCCCTCAAGGCTCGGTTTCCGGACCTTTACTGTGGAATTTAATTATGAATGATTTACTCAATAGACTCTCATATTGTCCGAGTTGTCAAACAATTGCTTTTGCTGAAGATCTGCTAATTTGTTTTCAAGAGAAGTGTCCCATTACTCTCTTTAATACGGCTCAGAACACCCTTAATATTATTTCCAATTGGTCCAGAGAACAAAAATTGGAATTCAATCCTAATAAATCTAAAATTATGATAATTAAAAGAAAGCATGTCAGATATTCAAACCAACAGTTGTACTTGGATAATGCCTTACTCGAAACGGTGAATGAAATTAAATATTTAGGCGTTATTCTTGATCATAAGTTTTGCTGGAAAAATCATATTATGTATTTATCTAATAAGTGTGAAAATATACTTAGAGGACTTAATCGTGTCTCTTGCAATACTTTTGGTTTAAAATCTAATGTTATTAATATGATTTATAAGCAAGGTATTGTCCCCTTTATTTGCTATGCATCTAGAGTGTGGGGAACAGCTTTAGAAAAGAAGATTAATTCCCGTATACTTCGCAGAATTCAAAGGAGAATTTTACTAAGAGTTGTGCGTGGATACAGAACAATTAGCTATGAAGCCTGTTTCATAATTTCAGGGTTTCCTCCGATTGACCTTCATGTTTTAAATGATAAAAAGTTTAAAGATACCATCAGCAAATTTATGTTCGATACCGAGGTGTTGTTTGAAGATCTTCCTCATCCTGCCGATCGTTTGGCAATTCAAACTATCATTTATGACAATTCCGTTGAGGATAATTTCCCTGTTGTGTGTTATACAGACGGCAGTAAAATTAATTAATCGAGTTGGATTAGCTTATGTCGTTTTCCGTCACGTTTCTGAACTAGAATACAAACTCTTTTAGAATTCCCACTGAATGCAGTGTTTTCCAAGCCGAATTATTGTGCATTAGTGAGTCAATTAAGTGGATATCTAACAACTATTCGTTAAGCGCCAAATTTCTTATTCGCACTGATTCTCTTTCGTCGTTGTAGTCTCTTGGGAATGTAGTCTCTTCTCATGGAATAAATTAATTGTCACTTCTCACGCCATTCTTAAGAACATTAATAATAAAGGCATTGATGTCATCTTTTCTCATGTACGTGGCCACACTGGCAGTCTAGGAAATGAAAGAGCTGATTGGTTAGCAAAACAAGCTACAAATCTTCCGAGTAAATACTCCAATGATTCATTTTTCAAGAAACACAGTAGGGATGCAACAATACTCAAGTGGAATCTATACAGGAATTCTACTAATGCCTCCTTAACTAAATTATATTTTCCTTCCATTCCTCACAGATTGAATAATGAACACTTTCTCTGTAATTTTGAAATTACTCAATTTCTAACTGGACCCGGTCATTTCAATTCATATCTGAAGAGATTTAGGTTATCTAGTACAGACTTGTGTTCCTGCAGTTTCGGGGGAGTGCAAAATGTCGAACATTTGTTGTTCTATTGTTCAAAGCTCACGAAGAACTCATTCCTAGGCTAGACTCTGTGAATATTCCATTTCCTCCCCCTCTTCAAGTATTTGCCCAAGATAAAATGGCTTTCTCTTTCTTCTTTAAATTTATCTCTTATGTGTCATCTGTGAATTTGTAAGTTTTTATTTTATTTTGTTGTATTTGTTTTTTTTTACTTACCTCTGTAAGTCTTGAGTAATACAATGTGGTGTACAAGGATTTTAAAATTTTCAATAAAAAAAAAAACTCATGTGAATCAAAAACCTGGTCCTAAATGTATTCTTTCGACTTAAAGGCCATTATTTATTTATCAGGACAAGTAAAATAAATATTATTAAAAAAAAGAACCTCTCGCAACCAGATTTAATGGTTGGTGTCAAACGAGTGCAAAAAATTAAAGAATGATTTTTTTTTAATTCGGGTTGCAAAATTTGAAGATAATTCTAGACTAGATAGATGAAAATACTGCTGTTGTTCATAATCTGAAACTACGAAGATGGAAAAAAATAGATCAAACAAATGTTTCATATGAATAAATATATTTTATTTTGTTTTGAGTCACTAAATAAGAAATACCGTATTAAGAAAATTTATGAAACACAATGGAAATACAAAACGAATAATATAAACAAAAAACGTATTGAGACGGCTATAGTGCATTGATTTCACAAACACAGATATGACATGAACGAACAACTTTCAAAGTTTCATAGGCGACACGGACGAGCTTGTCACTTCCCGAATGCTCGCTACTATACTCAAAATGAAAAAAAGAGCTTATTGTATGCTAGAATAAACATAGAATAAACAAAATTTTCATCGATAATAGTTATTCAGAAACATTTGAGAGCCAAATTTGCTAAAAAAGCTCCTCACTCTTGTATCATAAAGTGGTTGAAACAGTTTGAGGAACGTGAATCTCAGAAGACAAAAGTTTTCTACACTATAACCAGCCGCAGTGTGCTTAGGGCCTTCATGGAGTAACCGCTCTATGGCTCATCTATCTCGACTTGCTATTAGAGAAGTTGTTGCTCCGGTTAGGAAAAGAAGTATCCAACTATATCAAAATTTCTTCATACCTATTCACATCACATCACCCTGTCATCACATCACTCATCACATCACCCTGTCATTGTTGGTACCACATTGCTGATTGACATACGCAGTTACATCAACCAGCATCTTCCCGCTCTGGATTAACTAATTCGCTAATTCGAATCGCTCTGCTAATTCGAATGATGTGTCATTCATGTTCTGGTCATTCAACTTTTACCAACTACAGTTTTTCCCTTTGAGGGTACGTGAAGGACAAAGTATTTGTGTCCCTTCTTCTGGTGAACTTCCAATAATTAAAATAGCGATAGACAAAACATTCGACTCAACTAATCATACTATGTTAGCATAGATATAGCAGAACGAAAATATCGTGTACATACCTTCCATGTCAACATAGGTATCCACATCGAACATCTGTCCACAGAAACTTAGGAAGTTCGTTTTTCAAGTTACACGTGTGTGTGTGAAATAAATTCAGAGCATTCGTTGTTATGGTTTCTTTTTAGTACTATTTACTTTAAATTATCCTATATAAAACATGTCTACATATAATTAAATGAAATCCTGTGTCTCGTGAAACATCGCTGATCTCGTGAAATAGCACTTTAATTGGTTATTAATGTAACTAGAAAACCCGGCGGTCGTACGAAATCACCGCTGTTCTAGATATTATAAATTGTAATTAAAATGATTTGTGCAAAGGTGTCTGCCAATTCAAACTGAATTACCCAGGGCAGGCGGCGAGGACGCCCCTTTGCTTACTGCCCCACGAGGTTTCCCCCTTCTATTTGCTTAATTGCTTGAAGTAGAGTGCAATGAAGGAAACCATTGGCGGTACATTTTTTTCTTTGCTCAGTGGTTGCTATTTGTCGAGAAAGCCGTTTTTGTGCAGCGTTAGCTCCTTTTCTCTCCTCTTCAGTGCTGTATTTTCTAGGAGGTATTCTTAAAAGAAATTACGTTGAGACGTAGTTCTTATGTAAAACAGATGATTGCTAATGCAAACAAATGTTCATTTTCCCCCTGACACGCTCAATTTGCGTTCAGTTGTAAACCATTTCAAAAACAGATGATTGCTAATGCAAACAAATGTTCACGTTCCCCTTGACAAGCTCAATTTGCGTTCAGTTTAAAATACAATGTCGGAATAAAATCGGGCAAAATTTTAAACTTTTTACGCGAAAGGCTATTTAGTATAGGAGTTTCGGTAAACCTACTTGATGAGATGTACTACGCACAACTCGTTAGTTGGTTTCGTCTCCTTTAATTTCTCAACGTTTGCAAATTCTAGGTAATTCATATGTAAATATAGTTAAATGCATAATAAGCAACAATTGTATGAATTAAAAATATTTAAATATTATAGTAATTTAATTAAAACAATGATAACAATTGCGATAAAATTTATTTTACTATTTGAATGCCGTAGCAACTTCACTCCATTGGCTAATACAGTTACACAAGCAACCAATAAACTATCGGCGACAAACAGATACTTAAGCCGCATATAATAAAGATTACGAATTATAAATGTATGATATGGTGCTTATTAAGTAGTTGAGATTTGTATTACTGTTTCATACCTGGCAGACTTCTTTTCGCAAATATTAGTATTAATCATTGATTATGAAATTTCGTTATTTATCCTTCAAATGTCCTACGAATTTTTCCTCTTTTTTTCGCTATGAAATTATTACCAAAATTATGATGGATATGGGAAGTGGAACCTTTTGTTCCGTGTATTTGAAGCATCGTATAATGCATAAATAAAAAAGATGTTCTTTATTTATCTTTATTTAAACTTGAAATATGGGAAAATTTTAGGCTTTCATACACTATCAGTGATTTCTATGAAAAATACCTTATTTCGAGAATTTAGTTTGTAAGGTTCTACTGTCTACCTGCTGCGTAGAATCAGGAGAAATAGGGATTGCACCAAAGAAGGGTTAAAAGTACCCTTTATTAAACTCATTAAATTATTTACAATGCGTCAACTTGACGCTAACATACTACGCCTCTACTTGGGCGGTAACTAAAACAGTAGAATCAAAACTCAAAATTGGAGATATTCACAAGTAGTAGAATTAAACTACAAGGGTCATACAATCCTATATCCTAAAGCGCGTAGATGAGTCTAGTGGCAGCAAGATAAGAGCTACTAATCCACGTCTAACCAGCAAACACTGCTAAGCGAAAGCTTGCGTACAACAACGCACAGAGATTTCCAAAACCCTCTCTAACTTTTCCCACTGGAACGTCGATATTTAAACGTTTTCTCCCACTGGTAGAATTTGCATTTCTTACGTGCGCTACCAAATTTAAATATTCTGGCACTGACAATTAGGGGAATGAAGGCTTATAGGAAAGTAACTTAAAATTAAATTTAACTGGTTATTTAAAATAAATATAAATCCCCACAAGTTTCTTTAATGTCGTGTTTATTTATCCCTGTGCCTACAACCTTCCATTTAATGATAAATTCTCTTTAGTGATAAAACAAACACTGTTTTCCTGGATAGCCGGTAAAAATAATCCTTATATTTTCGTTAACTGAAATGGCTCGATGCACACTAAAAACACTTTCTTACCACTCTTTGAAATATTGGTTAACATAACAAATTTTCCACTACTCTGCGGTTGCTTCAATAACAGTATTACAGAATTTCAAATTCTTTTATTACGTTAAAAATATAAGGATTCTTGTGAGCGACTTCATTGTGTAGTAAAGCTGAAAAGTAATTAACATTAATTTGTAGGAGAAGAGTTTTAAACTCTTCCCGTACAACAACTTGAAAGAGTCCCTGAAATTTAAAAAGCGTCTGTTAAAAAAATGGAAAAAAGAAAAGTTTTTTTTTATAAAATCATACCAAATAACTCATCAAATTCTGAATACTAAAAGTAAGAAAGATAACATATAAACAACAAAGAAACGGAAACAACATATGTAATGTAGTTTCACTCCCTAAAATCGGGAAGATTGCGAGAACTTTGGTTGATATAGAGCCGGGGACAGAGACGATAAGGTTGTAAGGTATATTTTAATTTTATAACTGTTTCAATTTTAAAGTGCTTTCATATCAATTTTGTTTCCACTTACAACTCCCTACTAGAAGGAGTTTTAAGAATCGCATTTAATGCAAATGTGTTAGAAGTAGTATTTAAGGAAGTTTCAACTTACTTCGTCAGAGAGAGCTAAGAATCCTGAGTAGCCTGTGTTTGCCTTCTGACTAAATCTCCCTTGAAGCTGTTACGCTTGGCCGTGTTACTACACGTCTTTTGATATTCGCCGGCTAGTTTAAATTTAAGGCCAACTACGTTAGATAATTGTGTTAGCTTTAACTAAGTCTCTTAGTTAGTTATAGTTTAGTCTTTATTTCTTATTCTGAGTTTAAGCCCAAGTAGAGGCTTTGTTGTAAGCCCGAGAAAAGGGCCAACTGTTCATCTTATTTTTAGTGAAATAAAGGGTAGATAACCCTTCTTGAGTCTACGTCTTTAGTTGTTTGAACTCAGCGATAAGTCTCTCAACAGTTCACTAGGTTCCTCAGTATAGATTCTAGTATAGAGAGAGTGAGGAACTCTACAAGGTTACACAGGGAAGATTAAGAAGGTGAGATGCGAGAGAATAGTCTGTAGGTGAGAGAGGATAATCGTTTGTATTCCCCATATTATTAAATCTGCATTTTCTATGCCTGCCTTTCCCAGTATCAAATGCTGAATTCTGTTATCAACTAGTGTTGATGTGAAAGGCTTATAACATGGCACTGTAAGCAGTCACATTTTGACTTAAGCAGTCACATTTTTTTTCCCATTGAACGTTTCTTTATAGCAATTAAAACTTTCTGCAAAACTATCGTAAGCCAATAAGCTCTCTCTCAACTAGTCATTCTCATTCTTTACTTTAGCACATGAAACAAATGCTGAATAATACTTTTGTCTTCCATCATATTCAGTAAAAGTGAATATTTTCTTCGGATTTCTTTCGTAAACTAAAGCAGGTGTCAAAACAGAGCTTTCGTAGAAGTGATGTTGTATAAAGTGAAGAGTACCTGTACTCCATAAACAAAAACTTGCTTAAGACTATATTTTGTGGTGTTTGTACTTCTAGCTCTGACATGCCGTTGAAGCTAGCTCGTCATCCTTTCATTAATTTATGTGTGTTATTTAATTACTATATAGGAATTCTAATAATAGATCGCAACTTTTGCATTAGTTTATTAAGAGCCCAATAAATAATTTTTAAAAAAAAACTAATAGAGTTTTCTTCAAATCTGTGTCTATGCTCTATTTTTGCTTCAAAATACGTTTCCTTTCCTTTAATTAATATCTCTCAGAGTGAAATTTTGAAAAGTCATTTAAGATTTAGCTCTGAAAAAAACGCATTGAATAACAAATTAAAGAAATAAAATTTGAATTCCGGAAACATTTGCAAGTTCAAAATAATTCAGTTTCCTTAAATAAGATTTTTTGATTGATGATTTTTGTAACAGTATAGAACACTTCAAATATTATAAAAAGAGTACATTGATTGTGGAAGGCATTAAAACTATGGCTTCTATTTTCAGACCAAAGATGTTGTGCAGACTTGTACATTAAAAAATTGTGGAATATACTTGCCAGATTATTTTTCGATGGATGATGTTTGCAATGATTATCTCACGTACGATAATAAGGTAAGTTGCAACAATTTAACTTTTACTATAATTAATTACTAGTTCATGTTACAATTCGACCATTAAGTTCATATTAAAATTCGACCAGATTCATGACATAAATAATGACCATACAGACAAGCGTAGTTCAACTCGAATAAATTGAATCATTAATCAATGCTTGATAAATCAAATCGCATTAAGCGAAAATAATAAACACTAAGAAGATTTAGTGGAAATAATTATAATTTATTCATCAAGTTGCTTAAATTTTTTTAAAAAATTACGAATTATAATAAAGGTAAATAAACCGAGTTGTCATGAGGGACATTGTAAGGAATAAAGTTAACAAACTAAATTGTATGAATTTTTATTTAACATCTAAGCAATTAAAAGTATTATGTTTCGACAAAAAATTTTAAGTTGTTCTAATAGTATTCAACTTTTTCATCTTATCTTGCAATAGCTGGTGATCGTTTTTTCAAGAATTCGGTAGACTTCGAATCTTTATTCCATAATCAGTGTTAGCATCAAACATTTCCTTAGCATGTTGAAGGTGATTCAAATTTCTTTGCAAAGTTAGTTCTCTTAGATGTAATAATTCTCTTCTTGTTTCCGCCCCTTATCATCCTTTCTTCATTTGCAGGTTGTTTTAGTTAAAGATCATTCTCATTTAATTGTTCTATATGATCGTTGTGCATGTTTCTAATTCTTCATAATAGAGCTTATCAAATTTAAGTCCTCTTTCATGTATGCTAACCTTTTCAATAATATAAAAACCCAGTTTACGGGTAGTGAAATCCTTTGAGCAATAAGATGACATTCTACTACTCAGCCCTCTTATTACGCGTAAAGTTATAAATAAATTAATTAATGATAATAATAAAAAGAAAGAAAGAAAATCTTTGCTTGGGAATCTAAATTTCCTTAAATTCAATTTATTTGCCTAGGGACCTTGCACTTAAATTTTCTTTGCTTAGGTAACTTAACTTCCTAACCCGATCATGTATACGGGCAATTCTAGATCCACATAGGATTTGTTCTGAGTTTTTCTCATCCCAATCTCAGCGTTTGTTAAAA
Organism: Stegodyphus mimosarum; assembly: GCA_000611955.2. Taxonomy (NCBI): domain Eukaryota; kingdom Metazoa; phylum Arthropoda; class Arachnida; order Araneae; family Eresidae; genus Stegodyphus; species Stegodyphus mimosarum. The sequence goes on along the minus strand of KK112520.1, from coordinate 269,612 downwards.
TTTCACTAGCCCAAATTTGGATTATAACAAAACTGTGCGTTAAAATAATGAAAATCTAATGTCAAAATGAACTAGAATAAAACAGAATTTCTTGCAAAAATTCATTACGTTACCTTCTTGCGAAATATCAGCGCTTCTGACATAAAAATTTCAACGAGTTTCCATCTAGTAAACACGGGTCATTTAGTTTCTATAAATTCGATTGCTTGCAAGTACTTCCTCACAGAAAACACTTGCTAACTATTGGAAAACAAAACATGCATTAAAAAGACAGGTGAATGTATTGGTAATTAAATTCTTATTACAATAAAGGCCAGTCGTACCACTAGCGAAAGAATGCAATGGTCTAGGAGTGCGATACAAGGAAGCATTTCTTTCTCTATATAAGGTATTTCTCCCGCTTTCTTCGCATGCCTTCGTGGTGCAGTGGTCAGCACGCTCGACGCGTATTCGAGAGATCCGTGGTTTGAGTCCCGTCGAAGGCATTGCTCAGTTTTCATTTCCTCTGCTTCTAAATAACCTAATGACTCTACAACTTACACAAATGAAAGATAAACAGTCTAATCTTTTCAGTTTTAAAGTCTAGCTAAATATTGTTTGTATGATATTAAATAAATATGCAGTGAAACTTTTCACGGTGATTACCTTCTTAGATGATTGCCTTTGAAATAAGCCAACATTTATGAAATAAATAACTGTGTTGAACATACGATAATCATATTCTCTAACGAATTTCTTTCACAGAAGAAAAAAATCGTTTATAAAACTATGGCTAAGTGTCTTATGTTGGTTTCGTAGCATACACTATGCTATGTATACAGCCCTTATTATTCATTTTATTCTATTAGTGAACAAACTTAAGCGCATCTTTACAATGCATAGAGGCGCCTAAAATTTTCCTTGCTAGGGACATCAGATATTCTTTACCAGCCACCTGTTCAGCAAATTAAAAATTCATAAATTCATACCTAATCAGCTTTAATGTTTCCTTCAAAAGGTCCAGAAAAAATATGGCCATTTTGCAGGCAGTTGAATTAGCCAACGCAGCAGCTCAATCAAGAATCCTTCCATGGCATCATCTAAATTTCAAATAATCAACTAAAACAACAACTTACTTCAAAATATTGCCAAGCTCTGTAGAATAATGCTTCACAGGAAAGACGTACATATAGTTTGATTTCCAATGTAAACTTCACATCTGTGCACATGTTTGTACTCTACGGCCTCTACCATACATATTTCTATGCAAGAAATATGGCAAACTCCGATATAACTCCTTATCATTACACTTTCTCGGACACCTTAACTGGGAATAATCATATAAAATCCCCAAACATTGAGCTTCTGGAATTTCTAATTAAAGATAAACAACTAAATCTAAAAATATTATGCAACCACTCACTTCCTAAGCCTAGATCTTGGTCAAGTTTAAGTTCCTCGTGCTGCATAAATTTAATGAACTTTCAAATCCGGTGAATTTGTTCAAAAGATCCACTTATAAACTGTAATCACCTACTCCAACGTACCATTTTAATTAAATTTTTTAAAACTGTGTGGGTTTCTTGTCAAAATTATTTTCTGTTTTTCCAAATCTCTGAGATTTCAGATTCGTAATTAAATAGCTTTTTTAAGGTTTTTATTAAACAATTTTACCCCTTGGACACTTATTTAATATTACTAGTACAGTTCATTATAACACTGTGTTCCCAATACTTATTATGTTTATCTCATTATATTTATCTCCTGCTTATTATATCTATATATTATTTTTGTTGCGCCATAACAAATGTCCTCAATTTAATTTGTGAATTTCAAATTGTATTGTCATCTCGTTATGTCCTAAATTATTATTTTTAATAAATACTAGGTACGGGGTATACAGTGGGACTGCCCGATGACCCATATGAGGTAAACTCTAGATCCTTTGTAAAGCTTCAGATGCTGACCTCCTCAGCGGAACTCAACCTTTTCTTCGTAAACTCTTATACAGCTTGTATTTTTAGAGCTAGGAAAAGTAGGATCAGCTGACCCATGGTACAACCTGACCAGTTAACCCATAGTGCTCCCAAACTTTTGCGTATTTATATCTGTACCTGCCTTCAACAATAACTTTTTAACAGTAAAATTTTAACATAGTATCTAAAACATATTTTACTATTTAAATTATCTCAAAACAAACACACATTCACAATAACAATTATTGTTTCCCAAAAGGAACTTTTCTGAATAATTTCCTCAGATGCATTTCCTTATGCTAATATTACCTCTAGATTTTATCAAGACCACAATATGTGGTGCAGTTCTCTCTCGCCTTTTTTCTTGCATTCGTATAATTATTCTAACACGTTAATATTTCTTTCGTAAAAAATGCTAGTTTAGAGATTCAATATTTTTTCCTTCCATTCATGTGTGAAAACCGAGGTATAGCCATTACACGATTATTTGCAGTACCCGTTCTTCGCCCAAAAAAGTTGCCAGAAAAGTTTGCTTTCCGTATCAATACTAAAAAATACCCCTTCTTTACACTTAATAGAGTGCGTGACCATTGCTCAGCCTTTATATCTCACACCGAATTTTCAAATTTTATATCAGACTGCTCAGGATCTCCGAGTAACAAGTCCTGTTCCTCAAGCAGAGCCGTTTTCAATTTCGAAGTGCTCCTTCATATAGCCTGATGGGAGGAAATTAGCTTCCCTAGCTCAATACACTCTCATTCTATGGGACTCAGACCTTAAGACTCTAATAGCTTCAAATTTTTTTAATTGGATATCTTCAGCTCAATGCCACCTGAACAACTGAGATCGGAGAAATTTATCGTAATCGTCCATGTATACGATTTATAGACTCGGATCTCGCAGGAAACTGAGCGTGATGTTCCAGTAAGTCTTCTTTCTACCTTCATATCTGTAACGGAATTTCGGTCGAAGATTTAGAGCTCTGTGTGCAGATCATAGCCTCTCCTAATAACAAATTATATTTATACAACTTTAAAATTAGTCCCTTTATAAAGGGAAAATAACGTGTTTCCTGTTTTCTCCTTATCACTAAGGTGATAATCAATATGCAGACGAAAATGAACTCATTGGTGATGAGCATATTTGCCCCAGTGATTTAGAATCCAATATCGATGTTTCTGATTCCACAGTAAACGTCCATACCTATGCGCAGTGGTGAGAAAAAGACAAAGTGTTGGATATTTTTCAAACGTAATTAGAAGGAGTTGCTCCTACGGCATCAGTTCTTCAGGAAGTTCACCAACAAATAATTTTCTGAATAACTTTCTAAATAAATTTAGTTAGCTCTAGTTGTCTATCTAGTAGACTAATTTAACTCTTGGATGACGCACTATGTAACAGTAGTAGTCAAAAGTATGCAATGTTGTGTAGTCTTCTCCAGGATCTAAATATGTCGTTGTTGTAACTTATCGCATTTGTCTGACAGTAACATCAGAACAAGCTCACGAAATTCATCGTGGCAAGTAATGCAAGACTGCGCCTCTCATTGGCGCCTTGAGTACCTATAGGTGACAGCCCGACTTTAGCTCAGTTCCGCCCCAAGTTTTGATGAAAAACACCTTAGAGGGATGGGTCCGAGGTTCTCCCACCCCTCTTTCCTTCCCACAACCCCTCGAGAGGACTTTCGGCTCGCCGTATATTTAGAATGCCCTCATGCTGCACAGACACTATACATTTAAAAACATCCATGCTTCTTCGGGATTTGAACCCTGGCCCTTCAGTACGACAGTCGAAACCACTAACCATTATCTTGGTTGGGTGGCAAAATCTAAATACACTGCTGGCCACCCAAATTGCAACACCAAGAAAGACAAGAGATATCACAACAAAATTTATTTAGTAGATAACATGTTGACCAAGTATCAAATGATTAAATTTTTAGACTTCTGTAAAGTGTGGTTTCTTCCTGAATCAGTAGCCAGAGTAGCCGCCATAGTTGGAGATCACAGCTGCCACACGCCTCGGCATTGATTCAAAGAGACTTTGGATGTGTTCTTGGGGTACAGCAGACCACGCAGCTTCCACACTTTGCCAAAGTTGATCTGGTGTGGCAGCTTGGAATGTAATCTGAGTCAATCGTTCAGAAACCATGGACCACATGTTCTCTATCGGCGAAAGATCCGGACAGCGAGCCGGCCAGGGAATAAATCTGGCGATAATTCAATCTGGCGATTGACGAAGAACCCTTGGACAATGCGTGCCACGTGTGGTCGCGCATTGTCCTGTTGAAATATGGCTATGGGCAAGCCCTGAAGGTAAGGAAGGACAACTGGTTCCAACACCTCATAGATGTAGCTCTGGCTGTTTAAAGTACCGGTAATGCGTACTAGAGAAGTGAGAGAGTGATATCCAATACCGCCCCATACCATAATACCCATTGCAGGACCGTTGCATAACGCAAGTGTTCAGCATCCTCTCTCCACGGTGTCTCCAGACTCGAATCCGATCATCGTGGTGTTGCAGACAGAAGCGTGACTCGTCAGTAAAGACAATTTCATTCCATTCTGCCGTTCACATCCTTCTTTCATCGCACCATTGGCGGCGGAGACGTCTGTGGTTCTACGTCAAGGGTAGACGAAGCAATGGACGTCTTGCGTACAGACCACTCTGCTGTAAATGGCGTAGAATGGTACGCGCAGATACTGGATGATACGTTATAGACTGAATGTGCTGTGCTATGGTTCGTGATGTGACTGAGCGATCCGTCACTGCCATGCGCACAATGTTCCTGTCATCAGGTGAAGTGGTGCACTGAGGTGGATGCGATCGAACACGTCGGTCCGTCGTACACTCCTGCATCCAACGCTCACATATCCGCATTACAGTTCTTTGGTTTCGTCCAACACGACTACCGATTTCCCTGAAAGATAATCCACACTCTCGGTAGGTCACTATCCTTCCTCTGTCGAACTCGGATACTTGATTAAACGGTGATCGCTGTTTACTACGAGGCATAATTGATCTTTTTTTTTTTTTTGAAAAAACCGAAAGAAAAACACAATTGCCGAACTTGAAATCGTCGAAAACTCCAAGCCTTAAATAGCGCTTTTGAAGTGGCGCCACAGACGCGCGTGATGTGCGTCTGCGCTGAAATTCTAATCATTTGCATATCTCACCTCCGCTAATGCATGCTGTAAATTTCATGTTATTTGCATGCTTCCTTCAGGGTGTTGCATTTACGGTGGCCAGCAGTGTATTACTCCTTTGGAAACTGTCTATAGCCATCTTGATTCCAAACACCCCGATATTTTTCCCTTTTTAAAAATATGTTTGTGTGTTTCCGTCATCTTTCGTTATGCCAATTTCAGGCTCATTTTCGTATGTGTCCTCATCTATGTATATAAATGAATATTTATACGCATATTAAGTTCTTATGAAAAAAAATGCCTTGTATGTTTCTTTCAGAAACGATGCTTTATCATGTGCACTCAGGCTTTGATGGATCATGTGGTAAGTACAAATAAATATTTTCATGAAATTTTAAAATTCAATGCATAAAATATTGTATTTTTATTCTTTATGTAATAATCTCCAACTCTTAATAAAAAAACTAAATAAATATTAAACCTAAATAACTCATTTAAAAAATGAGCAGATATCACTGGAAAACCACGTTTTTAACTTTCTTTGAAAGACCTCTGCAAATTTCGAAATCATTTATTACTATTTGAATTTTTCTTCTTTAATGAAAATCTGCTCTTTCCTCTCTCCAGATGTCTATTATTTTTCAGTTTTCCAAATTCAGGGTATTTTTAAGATTATGATTCACACAAGAAAATATATAACACTTAATATAGTCTTTTTAAGGTCTCATGATGAAAATGCATTTTTAGCATTCTAGTAGTGGAAAAACTTGTATCATTTTTTTTAAATTTGTCGAAACTGAGAAATGTATGCGAATAATTGAATCAGAATCCTCCCATTATGATACTTAAGTACTGAATAGCGTGATGTTTTTAGAAAACTGAAATGAGTATCAAAGTTGTGTTAAATATGCGTTCGTAATGAGGTGTAACTAATGGGTTAAGTATGTGGTTCCTTCATTATAAGGAAAACTATCATGAAAATAGCACATCGGAGGAAAAATGTAAATATTCTGCTAATCAAAGAAGGTTGTTCCACAAGAGATATATCATCAGAGGATGAAATGTCATACCTTTTGAAGAAATTGAACATAAGAACGGAATAACTGAATGAATAAAATATTGGAGCAGGAAAATGTCAGAACTATCCAAGTATATGTTTTTGAAGAGATTTCATTCAGAACCGGTTCGTCACACACGCTGATTTAAAACCATTTTGGAAAAGTGTTTTTGGTTGATAAATAAGAATTCGCATTATTAAAGAAAAAAGACACCCTATTACCATGGGTTTTAAGCACTGAAGAAGCAACTGCTGACTGAGAAAACGAAGTTGCTAAGCAAAAGAAGTTAAAGCATAAACAAGAAAAGCAGATGAAAAAAATATTTTCGAAGAAAGGAAATTTAACTTTACATCTTCGATGGAGAACAGTATATAAACCTCCAAGTTTCAAAACAATATCCTGATGATAAAGTGAAAGGCAAAAAGAGCGTAAGGGAAACTATAAAACATCTACGTTGTGAAATGGTTTGAACGTGCATTTCACATGTAGGCCATGGGTGCTTCATAGTTGACAAAATAAATGTTGTGAAATATATATAAATCTTTCATAGTTCTTCGCAGTGTCCTATCGGAAACCAATTTGGCCAGGATCTCATTTTTCAGCGTTGTGGAAAGCACTACAATTGAAACAAAAATAAGTATTTAGAATTAATTATGCATGTATTATTGTTACGACTTAAGTACAGATTAGCTCAGAGTAAGTAATGTAATGATTCCTAGCTCGAGAATAGCTGCAATCTTAAGATCTGATTGAAAGTTGCTAAGCGTGGTTTACCTCTTATCTTTACGATTTAACTGCAGATTAGCTCAGGGTAGGTAATATAATGATCGATTCTTAGCATGAGAATAGCTGGAACCTTAAAACCTGATTGAAAGTTGCTAGTACAAATAACACAGAAAGTTTCCAGGAAATCTTCATCCGAAAGACTTTTCGATGAGATGCTAAACAATATTTGGCATTACATATATGTCTAGCTTTACTTTTTGAAAAATCAAAGGGGAAAATTGTAATTAATGTGTGTCACTTCCGAAGAAACCCGTTTAGCACAGGAATAGACATAGGACATTAAGAATATACATAATACATAAGGATAGACGTACTTAATTTTACTACAATCTGAATATTTCAATGCACTCAGTTATAGTTAAGTATTCGTCTTTTCGTCTTCCAATAATGTAATACTTTCCTATCTGCCCACATCTTTTACGTTGTTAACATAAATCAGAAGTCTCTAAATCACATGCTGAACAGATTGAGAAGAGACGGATTATGAAAGGGGAGTATTATGCGAGTAAGTAGGGTATTCCTTTATTTATATGATTACAAAGTCGTGTAATTAGGCTATCAAAACACTTCTCAAACTAAAGAGGGTGTTAACATATTTTTACGATGATTTCGATAAAGAATCTAAAAACAACAAACGTTTTAAAATAAAAATTTCTGGCAACAGCTTATTATTTGAAATGATAAATATCGTCTGCTACCTCAAATTTGTTTTTCTATCAAAATGTCAAAGATGCCTTCAAACGAATACCCGGAAAAGGCGCATAATGCTATCTAATGTTTTTAAAGCCAAATCGTTGTTAAAATGATGAAATCCGCCGACTCAGTAGCCAATTGCAAAGTTTTTAAATGGACCTAAGCAATAACATATAAAATAATAAAAAAAAGATTTACAACTTTAAAAAGGTGAAAAACATAATGTTCATCAATTTTTGCCGAGGCATGACGTTCAACGCAGAACAATTTGTAGAACCTTATATGAAAACAATTTAACAGGCGATAAATGAAAATACATTGTGACCCTTGATGAAGGATGGATTTATCTAAATGACTGCAACAAAAAAAAATTTTTATTTATTATCGAAAACGAAGAGGAAAATATATACAAACCTAGTTCCTTTTAATGCAAAGAAGGTGTCAGTGAAAGATTTATGATAGTCGCAGGATTCTCTTAGAATGAATGGGAAATTTAGAGAGAAAAGTGTTAAAATCAACTCAGCGTACTATGAAGAGAAAATTTTATGTCCTATGTTTGCAGCAGAAATTCCATTTCTTTAGCTCAATGACTTTTAAAGAGTGAAACTTCATCAAGATAAAGCAACAATCATTCTTCGAAAAGTACCACCGCATTCCTTGAAAAAATAAAGACTGTTATAGGTATTGCATATATAGATTTTCAACGTATTCCTGTGAAATTCCCGATGTTTCATTTATGGATTACTGTACCTTTGGTCTCTTGAACGGAGTTTTTCTAAGCGCAAACCCATCACGATTCATGGACCCTGGAAGGTAGAGAAAGAGGTATGAAAATAAATACCTCTGGAAATTTTACGAAAAGTCTTCGTGTCATGGCAATCACGAGTCTTGAAAACAGGCTATCAGGTCGAACATTTAAAAAAGTGCTCTTTATATTTCGTTTAATTAATCGTTCTAAAAATGTGTAATTGAACAAACTTCTCGTAACAAGTTCTTCACTAATGCATGTATCCAGTTTTGATGCAATAAACTGATGCCTCAAACATATTGTAAATTACTTAACTGTTTCAAATATTACTGAATAACACAACGCTACTGCAAATAGCTCTCTACATTGCTCGGATTTGCAGAAAATTTCGTGTAAGTAAATATTTCGACGTATTTTGATTGGGTAGTTCAATATAGAAACATAATGCAACAAAAGTGGTGCACAAAAATTTTGCACAAAATTTGAATCTCCATTTGAATCTCTTGAGTATTTCAGAGAGTATTCAAACTTCTGCTACCATACCCAGCATTTGAGAATTGTTGGTATTCGTTGATATTATTCTAATTTCTAAGACTATATAAGTGAAAAATATAAGTTACATAATGCCGCAAACTGAAATTTACTTATGAGAAAAGTGAAAATGTAATACTTACATTGACATCAAAAGGTTTCTGGTTTTAACATCAGCATTCTTCTATTATTACCTTTTAGGCAATGTGTTCATGCGGCTTATTTCTGCTACATTGGTGCTGAATCAGTATTTAAAAGTCAGAAAAGCTGGCAGTGTGAAAGGAACGTACAAAATTTTGAAAAATCTACTTGAAGAATATAAATGAAACGTAAATAAAGCGCAGTTCTATAGTTTGAAATCTCAGACGGTACTTTTCTTCTAGCTATGACAGTGAGAAACCGTTTTACTTGCATTGTGACAATTCTTCTGGCTTAATTTTATCCCTTACAGTTTAAACTTATCTGATATATCCATTCATAGCAATTACTGTCTCTTTTGCCAGGAGACAACAGAAAAAGGATAAATCAAAATACGAGAAAATATTGGCCAGAATGAGCATCACTAACCCCAGAAATTTGTATGTCATCAGCAAAATACCATTAGATGAGGAAAACTTTGAAAGACCTTTTGCTGAAGGAATGGATACAAATGATTTTTCATGTGCCTGAGAAACGATTGTCCTATTATATATATTAATAGAATCTGATAAAATAAATAAATTTAATTTTGCGAAACCATAAATTATGAAACTAATTCTCGAATAGAAAATTCGGTAAACATTTGAGAAGCTGATTGCGGTCTGACAAGTATATTTGGCTAAAATTTCTTGTGAAAGTCCTGCGACAAAGAACCACCAAAAAAGTGGATAATCATTTTTGAAATCATATGAATACTTTTGCTTCACGTTTTGCATTTTTATGTAGTTCCTTCCTGTTAGTCTGAAAGCAGTGAAACAGGCTGTTTTTTACTAATTTTTTTTTTTGCATTGAAAAATGTCATTAAGGCTACTGGACTCAACTTCCCGACTTCTGCTGACCTAATGAGAGAACAATCCTCAAGCGAAGTGCGGCAGGAAATCGTACATTTCCTACATTTTGATTATTTTCTTTCTCGATGCAAATATAAATTTAATATGTACTGCAAGTTCACTACTATTGTTTTACGTAAAAATTTCAGACTTTACTGTCACTTCTCTTTCCTCTTTCCTTCTATTTTTTTCTTTCCCTCCCAGAATGCAAATTGGTTTGAGGTTATTTAAGCTGAGGTTTTCGAATTGTAGGACATAGGGTGTGTTCCTGCCTCTCGAGGCCACGTTACTATGTTTCTCTAGCTCTGATAAGATTGTATTTCTCCGGCTTTACGTTATTGCTGCCGACATTTAAAATGTTACGCTGCTGAGAAGTTTGAGACAACATCGCGTTAAATCAACTTGTATAGTCTTTGGCTACTAAAGTTAGTTTAACTTTTTTAAATTGACTGTTACTTTAAGTTATCACGTTACAAGTGGTGTTTGAGTTTGTCAAGCACAAGAAGTGCGTTTTATTTTCAAGTTCTGATCTAATAAAAACGTTTGCTTAAAACTTTTCGAGACTCTGTTGTTATTCCATACACAGCTATAATTCGCATTTGTTAAGAGTTTGATATTAGTTTATGCTAGCAAAGAGAACCAAACTCTATAATATACTTATATACTAAATTTTAACAGCATGTCACAAAAAAATCCTTATCAATAAAAATATTCTGAATGCATACACTACAATGTCCGAATTGCGGAACTGTCGGGACTTCGGATTTTAGATCATCAATTTATACCTAGTAAGATGGCATGTAGACATAGTAATAAACATAGTAACACTGCAGTTTCATTTACTGTCCAAGTCAGATCGAAAAATGCTAACCCCCCCACAACCACTCAAGGGAGATTGTAGCCAACATCAATCAATATATTATCATTAGCCACGATGCTATTTTGCCAAGTCAGCAGGTGTTTGAAAAAGACATGCAGCAATCTCAATCGCATTTACGCCCCATCTGGTTCCTTTTGTTGAGTATTGTATTCTCCATTCCTAGATGTTCTAAGAGGAATTTTTTAAATTATTATTTTATTTATTAATTTGTTCATTTTATGCTAGTGGTCTGGGATATTAGAGGTCCTGATTTCCGACTTGTACTGTATCTGGGCTCAGCGAAATAATGGTTATCACATTCATATATATCAGAACCTCAGATCCCGAATGCCTCACCTCACGAACAAATTATCTGAATAAAAAAACCCTCGGATGATTAACAGTGTCTCGAGTTACGGACACTCAAATCGCTAATATAGTTTTCAAAGATATTTTTAAGTAATCTATGACACAGTTGAATGTCATTTTGTTTAAATTGAGTGTTAATTATAGCACTCAATTTCTGGGTTATATATTTGTGCACAATGTGTGTTTAGTTAAGTTGTTAAGTTTTAAATAAATAAACATCTGTGGCTCATGAAAGAATTAATCCATTTTACTATTGGTCTACCAGCGGCCGAGCGGTAAAGGCGCTGAACACTGGTAGTTCGGTCCGAGGTTCGAATCCCGCGAACGGGCTGGCTGCATGGGCGTTTTCGTGGTTTTCCCCATGTGTAACGTGTATACGAGCCAGTTTCCCTTAGAAAGTCCTCCACGAAGGCATCCCTCCCCTTAGGCAGATAGCCCTCGTGTGCTTTGCCATAATTGAATAACCGAACCTAACCATTTTACTATTTTTTCCTATGGAAGAAATGGTCCATTAGTGGCCAAGCCCTTAAAGTTAGAGTTGGAATCGATTCCAGACAAACGGGCAAGCTGTATAAGCGTTTTCATGGCTTCCCCATGCGTAATATGGATGCGAGCCAATTTTTGTTAAGAAGTCGTCTACGAAAGCATCCCTCTTCTTAGGCAGGTAGCTTTCGAGTGCTTTGCCATAATGAAATAAATCTATGGGAGAAAATTTCAGTTTATAAACATTTCGGTTAACAAACAATCTTCAGGAACAAATTAAATTCGTGAACCGAGATTTCACTGCATTTTGATTCATCTGACCAAGAAAAGTTTGTTAGAGTTCAATTTTTTGTATTCTAAGGTACAACCTCATCCCCCCCATTTATTTTTAGATTAAAAAAGATGAAACTAAACATTCGATGAACTATTGTTAATTTTCTATGTGAGTATGATACTGGCTTAAAATATTATTCATACCATATAAACAGAAATTTAATAAAAATATTTTACTTTACAGGAAAAATTACAGAAGAATCCAGCATTCAGTTTACTTTATGAAAGTGCACTTCAATCAGGGGTAAGCAAAGGCTTTTTAAACAGCATCTTTTTTATTACCATTATTATGTCTAATAAGAAGTGTGGTCCTAGTACATCATTTACAATTAAGTAAAAAATTTACAGTATTTTAAGATAGCATTGAGAAAGACATTTTAAATTATTCATCATGATTTCATTTCTTCAAATGAAACAGCGTAAGTCATTGCACATAATTACAAAGGAGTATTTGGTTGCAGGACACTAACCTAACACATTATTGAATTTCATTCCATACAAGTATAAAAAATATCAAAAAAAACATTGTCTAAAATCATTATTGTAACCATAAATTAAATTTTTTTTATGCAGACTATCCCGTCATAATTCATAATTTGACTTCATTTGTAATGACATTTAAGTATTAATTAATTCCATTTTCCCTATAATACAGTTTCTTAGCAGCCATTTCATATCCTTTATATCCAATCTCATATTATCAACTCCAGGAGTTTATGCAATTTACTACTTAGTGTTCAGTGGTTTTATCTATTAGGCCATTTCTTCAAGAAAGTGATTCATCTGTCCAAGCAGACAGATCTACAAGGATGGCAGCTGGCCCAGATCTTAAGAGATCTGCTATATTTGCAATTGCCCATTCTTTGTACTAGATTGGAACCATCATCTATACACACATCAGCCATTTTAAAATGTGTGTTGGTGACATTGTGGGTATAATTTTACTTCTTTCATTTAGTTAATGTTTAAAGAATACATTCTGAAATAATAAGCACAGATTTTTAAAACAACTGTTACATTCATTTAGAATTATTCTTGAAAATATACTTTACACAAGATAGAGTAAAATCCTGTATATAAGAAATTCAAAATACTATTCTGAATAAATTTGTCAATAAAACATTCCTATTCTTAAAAACAATGGAGCTTAATATGCAAGGTGGATGAAAAATCTTTGGATATTCACAAGAAACTACAAGATCATAAAAGGAAATTTTCATTAGTGTAGTTCATATTTTTAAACAAGTCTTGAACACATTTATCCATTGCTGTTACTCTGAGATGCCTTCAAAATACAAAAAATTGCACTTATATAAGCATGTGCTAGGAAGCATGGATACAGATCTTTTGTTATAGCTTTTCATGATTCAGAATATTCTTTTCCATAGCACTATTTTACAAAATTCAACCTTTGTTAATGATTCGAGAACTTCAGTTACTCGCTGCTTCAAGTGCTGTAAGTCAGGGGAAATGGAGGCACAAACATTTTGTCTTTAACAAAATCTCTTGGAAAAAAATCACGAGGGGTTAGAACTGGGGATTTCAGTGGGTAACAGAGCAATGGCATACCATTTGACTCAGCATGGCTAATCCAGCAATGAGGAGGACTATCTATCAGATACTGGGATATGTTTTTATAGCAACACTTTCTCCTGCATGGATGGTGCCATTTTGGTTAACAGCGTCTTTAGCGGCGATTCCGTAACTGGAGATTTTTCTCTGGTGGAAGATAAAAGTTATATAATTTAGTTTCAAAATTAATTTGCTTCGGCTTTATAAATAAATTACAGAATTTGTGCTATGCTATTCTTTTTGTTCCACTAAATATGAAATATCCTGTAGTTTTGTTGATATAAACTACCTACAGACAAAGAATGACAGACTCTGGGCCGTCTTCAAATTAGATTTCCAAGATTCAATTTCTCTACTGAATTTATGACTATTGAATCTCTTTCGTCAAATGGCTTCCAATTTTACAAAATATTTTATGTTCTGAAATATACACAGCAACAAAATAATCGACACACCTAGAAAAAATGTCCAGCAATCATAAAATTTAATATGCAAGTATATCTTAACTAAATGCCCATAGCCATTGAAACAAGCTTTGAGAGCAAAGGAAAAATTCATCTCAAAACATGTAAAAACAGCAATGGTTCAATGCTATGACAGTTGGAACTGTATTTCGTTATAGTGTCTCAGAGACCAACCTGATGACACGTTTGATAGTGATTTCATCATTGAAGTAACCCCCTACAAAGATCCTTCTTTTCAAACAAGTAGCCTAGCTTCTTCAATAATTTCACATATAGTTCCCTCATAGTTCTCAGCTTTTTGACTTTTGTCTTGATTAATTCACATATTACTCCTTTGGTTGTATATGTGAAATCAGAAAATGTTTAGCATATGATATAATTTTTAGTAAAAAATAAAGTTAAAGAAGTGAGCAAGTTAAATAAAAACTACCTTGAAAACTTAAAATGCATTGCATAAAATATTTCGTTTCATTTCAGAATTGCTTAGAGCCAGTTCTAAGACCATGTGCAACCATGTGATTCTTCTACAGTACATCTGCATTTAAAGACTTGTCACTATTGAGTAAATGAACATAAACTCACATTATATACATGTTTTTTGTATGTGTATTTATTGTTTGATTATTTATACAAGATAAATAACAGAAGTACAAGATAAATAATAGAAACTCTTTACCAAGAGTAAAGAGATTACAAAATTGTTACAATTGAAAAGAGAGAAGTCTGTGAAATGGAGAATTGACATGTGAATACCATTTTAACTTTTCTTTGGATGCTTTTCACTTTTCTAGCTCTTTAAAGTGTCAACTTTCATACCAAGTTTCAGGAATAAATAAAATAAGAAATGCATTTTCTTAGATCTTCTAATCTTCATAGCACATGATTACAGTTACTTACATCATTATCAATAAAAATCCTGCAGATACAGATTGCTTTAACTTCTAAATCTTGCTTTTTTAATTGCATTATATACCCACAACTCGCACAGAAAAGTAAAATAAGTTTTCCATTCTTTCATTTGTCTTTTAAACTCCATTTCAAAACTATAGGAGTCACAGGACCTGATAATTCTAAACCCTGCGACTTTTGGCTATATTTCCCAATCATTTTCTAAAACTTTTATCAGAATCATAAAAACTTTATTAGAAAACTTTTATCAGCATAATAAATTTGCATGCAAAACAACATACATGAAATATTTTTTTCAAATAATTTTCCAAAATGTTACATTCTCTTTCCAGTACTCAGAATATTCAAATCTTTTATTTCAATGCTCTGAATCTCAAAATTATACTTCTTATTATCCATGAAGAAGAATAAGAAGCATTAAATAGAAAGACGAAATGGACTATAAGTTTTTTTAAAATGGTTCGTAGCTACACTCATGTATTAATTAAAATATCACTATTATTTGTTTAATTTATATAATATAAAAAGTAACAGACAAGAATTTAAATTTCAGTTAAATTCTTCCTAAATTTAATTTAAATAATTATAAGAATTTAAATATTAACATGTATTTTTTGTAATTCTTTAATTCATTTCAAATATTAACCTCACATTCAAGACTATATTTTCTCCAGATGCTATTTTATATTCTTTACCTTTTACTATACTTTTTCAGTGTATTGAATAACTTAACTATATATTTTCCTTTTAATGAAATATATTTCCTACTATTTTCATGCATGTAATTTTCCCCCATGATTTTAAGCACATATAATGTAGTAATTCTGAAGATGAGCTCTATTAACTGTAATAAATGTACAATGTGTAGGAGAAAAGACACCAACTATTCTTCAGTTGGGGCTGAGATGATTATAGATGTTGCTGGCATACAGATGGAATGCATAGCAGAAGAAATAACTCGCAGATGTTAGAATATATAAGAAGACCTTTTATTTTCGTAATAGAATAGGCCTTCATATGCATAAACAAATTTACACAGCATCATTAATAGGTGCAAGTGCATGCCAAAATTTTGTTCAGCTTACACCTTCTTACACAAAGGTCAAAGCAAAGCGAAATCAATAAAAGGGCTATATAATAGTAGCAGTGGTACTTTTAAACTTGATTTCTTTGGTTTAAATTCTGGATCTGTGACTGAATCTGAGCTGTCGCAATGCAGGAGGATTACGTAAACAAGCATGGAATGAAAACAGCTAGTCCAGAAAAAAAATATTTTAAACAAATTAAAATGAAGAATTAAAAGAAATATTGAAAAAAATTAAAGTTAATAATTTTGAGTTACATATTTCATATCTTACATATAGTTTTATCAACATTCTCTAGGTTTTAAAACTGCACTTAGAAATATTCATAGTTTTAAACTCTTATTTTATATTCAAAATCCTTTTGTATTCATATGGAACACACTCAATAACATTATTATGTGATTTTTTTGTCAGCAAAATGATTTTGATAAACTTTGTAAAATAAATGGACACAGAAATTTTTATTCATGAAAAAATTTATTTCAATTTTAATTCATGATATAAAAGTTAATTACTTCATCTAAAGCAGTTATGAAAAACTATAAAAATATGAATTCAAATGCAAAACTAAAAACTGAAAGTATTAATGATATAACAATTCATAAATGAACATACATATAATGAGACATTCAAATGTCCCATTATATATTTAGTCTTATTTAATCACTAGATAGTGTTACGTCCATTAATAATCTACAGCTTTTATATTTCCAGTACATCAACTGAAAGGAATGATAATAAATATGATAAATTGAAAATATTTTGAGATTCAAGTATTTTAAATCTAACAGAAACTAGATATCTTATTAAAAAAACATAAATCAGCAAAAAAAATTCCTTATAAATTTTCAGCATCACAGATTATCTGCATGACAAACACAGTTATTTATAAATAATCCAACAACAGTTCCATAGCAGTTGATTATTATCAACATACTTAATGACATAAAATTTAATATTTTGCACAATTTTATACACTTGTATTTCAGATTAAATTATACAATGCAAAGAAAAATTTAAAAGAATTTTCTAGAAGTATTTAATAGTTTTCTATTTCAATTAAAATTCAAATAAAATAAACTGAGTATTTAAAAAGCAAAATATAAAAATGTAATATTTCACCTTCATCATTCTAAAAAACTATAAGACTAAATTTAACAAGAGATGATTCTCAAATCAAAATTATGAGGTGTACTAGATTATGGAAATCATACAATATGAGATTCTAATTATAAAAATGTATTTAATACACAATAAAATGGACAATTAAAAAACTTATTTTTAAAAAGTTTACGAATGTAACAACTTGAATAACTAGGCATATAAAAATAAGCACTTACTTCAAGACTTACTACAGTACTATACATTATCTAGCTTGATAAAATGTATAATGTCTCAGAAATATAAAAACAATACCTATATATTTTTCATTTAAAAAATTTCTAATAAAAATTAATAGAAGTCAACATACTTTTGGCACTACTTTCATATCACACTAACAACTAGGAGAAAATATATGTTTAGGGGAAAATATATGTTATTTTTAGCCTGAAAACGAAAAAGAAATGCACAGAAAAGTAATAATTACTGCAGTTTAAAAACTTATACCAACAAAAAAATGAAAAAATACATTATAATGAGTCTTCTAAAGTATAAAAACTTCTATAATTCTGAAGTATAAAAATATATTAATATTTTGCACAATAGTATTCAGTAATCATTTTATTACATTATTCAAGAATAAACGTAGAATTAAAAAAGTGATAAATGAATGCAGTCATTAGAACACTCATTGCCAAGTTGCATTATGTAGTATTTTAGAAAAATCTGTCTAATGTCCAATAACAGAAGCCAGAAGCGCCATACGCACAAACATTCCATACTTTGCTTGTCTGAAATATACTGCACGTGGATCACTATCAAAATCAGTGCTATAAAAGAAATACAGAACATTATTGCATAACAACAGCTATTATTTTATAACACCACAAAATCACAGTTGTGAAATTTTATGACTTAGGCAACATTTATTAGTTATATATTTCCTATAAATACAAAGAATACTTGGTAAAACAATTATCCATGGCTATACATAATTTTGATCTCCTGCAAAGAAGGCTGCTTTAGAGATGACAGCAATTGGTAATTGTAACTACAGGTTTGATACACTTAAAACTTTCAATTCAATAAATATAGATATATTTTTAGAAATTATATTCTGAAGTTTTTTTTTTAATTAAATACAGATTGCAAATTTCGTTTTCATTAAAAAGTCCAGATTTTACTTCCTTATTATTATTCTCATATGAAGGATTGAATATATTTCAAAGATTCAAGAATCTTAAGATCAGACTCACCTTGACACGTAATGAATCTTTAAAGTGTACCATGTCATAAATATGACTAAGCCAATAAACTATCATATGTTAGATTAAGGATAAAATTTGTTTCAGATATAAATAAAAAAGTGATTTGCTGTAAGCAAAAATATAAAAAGTTTCATTTTGGAGATATGATCAAAAATAAATGTGTTTGTAATCTTGGTCAGATAAAAGAATAATCAAATGTATTTTATTTATCAATCGTAATCAAACTTATTTATTTAATTAATCAAACTTATTTAATTAATTTTATTTCATTTATTAATTTTCATGTTTGCATATGCTCTCGAAAATACTAGTCACTTTTTTAAATATAGTCTATGGTATTTTTTATATTATTTTCAAGCAGACTAATAAGACAACTTCTTCAAGGAAGCATGCAAATATAAAGAAACAATCTTCTTTCAATCATGTAAAAGTAATATAGTACATTAGAATTCAAATACAAATACAGTCAATATAATTTTATATTCAAAAATGATTTTAAATTCTCTCCATTCTTGGTTATTACATATAAAGTTATTAATATATAGAGAATTTTTTTATCACACAAAATGACATTGTTATCCTGATCTTGCTTATCATATAAACATTTCTAATCAATCAAAGACAGTGTAAAAGTAAATGGTAACAATCTTTAAGAATTACCTAATTTCATCAACACGAGGAAGAGGATGCATGACGATCATTTTCTTCTTGGCATTTGTCATTAATACGGGAGTAATCACAAAATGTCCACATGCCTGAAAGATAATTTATAAAATCAATAATATAACATAAATGAACTGGCACATGATTACTTAAATGAAAATTACAAACTTACTTTTTTATATTCTTCTTCATTCTGAAACCTTTCCCTTTGAATTCTAGTCATATATAATACATCTGTTTGAGGTATAATCTCTTCCAGGCTGGAAAACTCTTCCTAAAAGATTAAATATTAACATAACATATTAATATTGTTTTTGATCTAATTCACATATGTACTCATACAGAGACCAAAAAATAGATTTTTGAAAGTAAATTACTTTAATATTTAACAATACATCATTTCATTAATAAGTAAGTTTCCTGCAATAATCAAAATACATAAGTACAGAACTCATTTTGTTTTTATATTAATGTAATCTGGAATCTGCATTAAAATTAGTGAAATAATTATAGGTCTATAACTTTTATAATAAATTTTACTTAACCCAGTAGCATCTGATCTGCATTCCATATGGTATAAACCAAAAAATAAATAAATGCAAGATGAGCACATGTAATGTTGAAGAAATGCGAAGAAATGCCGAAAATAATTAGATGATTTGGGGTAGATATTAACTATTTTCTTGAATGATATTGGCATGTCTCATTAAAGACTAATCAGTGATGTTTCAAAGAATATAACAGCATTTGAACCTAAATTGCAATTGCATCAATTTCACATTAACAGCAACAACAAATTATTAGTCCAAAGGGATTTAGTCCCGAAGGACTATTACTTTCGTTTTGCGATTTTGCGTTGATTCACTCTGAATGCCCGATTCACTTTTCAAATTGTTGCCACTAAATGTTATCGCTCTGCATTAAAGTTTAAAAAATGAAAAATCTGCATAAATGTATGCATATTATTATTATTTTTTTTTTTTTTGACGTAGCTTTCTCTTCAAAAATCGTCTGCGTACGTTGCACGGGGAAATAAAAAGGAATTTTAATTACAGTTCTAAATAAATAGCCAAATAAATGTGAAATTCGTAACAATATTCTCTAAAACTTTAACGAATTTTTCATTAACAAACTCAAAGATTTCAAAGCCAGCAATACCAACGTTGTACAGAAAAACATTTTTATCTCCAGCGCGTGAGAGCGTGTACCGAAATTTCTAAAGATATGCTCAATTTAAAATTATTTTGCAATATTGCTGTTGAACTGAATTTTATGGTTTAAGTGCGAAGAACATGGTATTTAACAAATAAAGGTAACACACAGAATGTTAAATAAACGTCCCTTTGGACGTAATTTAAAATCTGAAACATTTCAGATTTTTTTTTTTTTTCTGGAATTCCATCTACACAAAGCCATGCAAACAGTAAAAAACTGTTCAGCTATGATTGCCATTATTTGTGAACAAATTTCAAGATTTCAAGAAACATCACTTATATTTGTTACTCCATTCTCAACTGAATTACAAGACTTTAGTTGCAGATTTGCAAATGGAATGGTCAAAGTTGTAACCATATACACAACATGAAAAAAAGATCATTTAAATGAATTTTCATGTGCTGCTCCTAACTAAAGAAAAATTTCAACATTTCATGAATATCCTAATACCTAAAGTTACATGACCAAGGGAAAGGGCATAAATCAGGATCTAGCTCTGCATATAAATAAATACATATGAATTTTAGCTAAATGAAGGACTAAAAAGCATGCTTGTTTAGAAGAAAAGCATATAATGTGGTTTTCATACATGCCAATATAAAATACTATTAAAATTAATGTGCTACATAAACTGGAATTACTTTTAAAGCCAATGTTATAATGAAATTTTACAAATTCATCTTATAACTTGACGACTCTTTTTGACCACATAAAATTCTTCTTTGCAAGCTGATGATTTTTTTATCCCTTGCTTTTATGTATAATGTGTTCCTCACTAAAGTCTATGTTTTCCAAAATATGTAATCCTTTTTAAACTGAATAGAGACCTACTATTAAGCTTTCAATTAGCATGCACTCTTCTGATGTATCAGGATTAGAGGCGTTAAATTCTTCAGTAGTGATTTGTTCATGCACCTCTATAAGCCTATAAAAACATTATTAGGTTTTTCAAGAGCCAGAAACATGAGAAAACAGTATAAAAATATATTACTATTTTCATTTTTGCCTTCATCAGAATATGAACCACAGACCTTATGATTGCTAGATATACACATTACTAATTACACTATGTAAGTACACATTGGGAAAAGTGATAATTTCTCATAAGCTCATAGATTGCTAGTTTTCATTACATGAGTCCTTGCTGACATCACTCAGATAGACATGCTACTAGTCACACTTAATAAGTACATGAAGGGGAAGGTGATAATTGCTTTATAAGTTCACAAATTGCCAGTACTTTGCTATATGAATCCTAGCTGACTCATTACTATAAACATCCAGTTCTAACTGTTCCCCAAGTTTGACAGTTTCTTCTAATATTACATAAGCAACTTCATCAGCCCTGGCAATGTTTTCATCTCAGTTTTGAAAAAGAATAGAGAAATTTTCTTCAAGATATCATTCAAAGGTGTTTTCCTCCCCCCCCCCATTTATTTCCAAGATTCTCCATTGATTTTTGGTGGGGTAGGGGCAAAATGGGAGGGGAAAAATAAGGTGCCGCATAACTTCACATTTTCCCTAAGACTTGCTAGCATAAGTCAGGGTATTACAGCATTCCCTATTTATGACACCTTTTTCTAAAAGCATGCATATCAGTAAGAAACTTTCTTCTGTATAAAATATACAAAAAGAAAGGAAAATATCATACAAACATCATTAATATACACTTCACAGTCACTACTATATGTATCAAACTAGATATAGATGTACTGATATTCAAATACTCAGACACAATATTCACATTAAAAATAATATATTTATTTCTAATGCATGCACTCTCAATTAAAACATAAAATAATTTTATCAGTTGAAATAAGAATAACAAAGGCTTTATTGTGATCACTAATAAATAATGAATTCTATAATACAGACCTTGATACTCTTTATTGGGCTCTAAGGCCCAGAAGCTGAAACATTGTAGGTATATACCTCAAAAGGAGATAGTTGATCAAGATTAATACGCTTAAAATTATAATTTACTGCCTTGATCGTAAATATTTAGGTATTACTCTCAGTAAAATAGCATGCAAATTAATTATTTCCAAGACAGTATTCTCAAATTAGAATAAGCTCATCTGGCACTGATTAACATTCTAAGTAGCTGCAAAAAATAAGAAGTCTCATTCATTAAAACGAAACCAGAATCAGAAATTTGACTGAACACAGCACCATGCTGTGCCAACAGTTTCAGCAAGCATTTAATTCAAGTCAATATGGCTAAAGATTTAAGTGCAGATGTAGTATTTTTCTGAAGTATTAATCAAAATTAAATGCAAAACTTACATCACTCTACTGTATGCAAAGTTAATTTTATTTAATAACATCTCAAAAGCACACATGGAGTAGGAGAAAAATTGTTTCCATTTATTGTATAAAAATTGAGATTTATAACACTTGTATTTAATATTTCAATATACACTTTGCTGGAGAAAAAAATGCACCCAGAAAAATTTGAGTAGATAAGCAAATGATCAAAAACTGCTGCAGAAAAAGCATTTAATTTACGAGTAGCAGTACAAAAAATGTGAAAATCAGTAGGTGATAAAGTCACACCTGGCAACTATACAAGATGATACTCAGCTGGGCATGGAGTCTCATTAAGTTGCCAACCTCCCTCTGCAGTAGCTTGTGCCACAAATGGAGCAACTGGTCAGTGAACTGGGACTTTACATGGCTGAATTTGTCATGTACTGAATGCTGAAATTTAATCATTTACACAACTCATCAAACCACATTTGTATGTTTCGTAGTCATGGCTCAGTTTTTTCAAGCTGCATATATTTTTTTTCAAGAGTGTTTATCAGAATTCAACTTCAAAATGACACAAAAAATTCAAACATTCAAAATTTATATAATTAATGATCTCAATAAATAAACTGTATCCAAACCTAATGATAAAAGAATTCTCTCAGTTTTGCATTCTTTTATGTATATACTACTGATGAACACTTTCAGAGGACAGTTTCACAAAATAAATCTTGGAATTAATATTTGATTAAAATAACCTCAGAATTTTTTTATTTTGAATTAATTAAGAAACTTATATTAACAACAAATAATGTAATTTCTTTTACTATCAGTTTCAAATCAGTAATTATTATAATGAAGTCTGATAAAAAAAATTCATAAATATTTGAACTAATTTGTAAAAACAAACTATTTTATGACTTTGTTTTCATTGTTAAAAATGGAGCATGTTTTATGTGTTTACATGGGAAATAATTTTTAACATAAAGAGTGACATACTGCTACAGAATTAAAAAAATCTTTCTGAAAATGCAAACCTCTATTTAACCCCCCCCCTCTGCTGAAAATAAAAAAAAAAAGGATGCATACTTTTGTATACTTTTTCCTCCAGAGTATAGACAGATAGCTCTAGTTCTCTAGCAGCAGTTGGGGGGGGGCAGGTAGAGTAAGTTTGCAGACACATCAGCGATTGAAGTGGCAAGGCATTCAGAAAAGTAGTCTCCCTTGGAGGTGCAAGCCATGATTCGTTATCCTGATCAAGTATCTGGATCACAGCCATACCATTACTGCCAATCACAATTGAGCCACACTGACAAGGTTATGTGAAGCCATCTGATGCAAGTACCGAGGCATGTTGGTGATGGTGCATGACAACACCCATCACCTACAGCTTGCCAAACTTAAAGATTGTTGCAAAAGTGGGAAGTCTGGAGTCGCTCCCCACATACCCCAGATTTAATACCCAATGAGTATTTCCTTTTTTCGAAATTGAAAAACATTTATCTGGAATGAGGTTCTCTTCAGATAGCAATGTGAAAACAGCCACCAAGAACTGGCTCAATGGACAGGAACGTGGTTTCTCCCATGCCAGCTTAATAAAGTTGGTCCTGCATTCAAAAAAATGTCTAAATAGATTTGGGGATTATGTGGAAAACTGATGGTAAGTATGCCTCTTAATTCCATTTGGTATTATCTGCCTAATTTTAATAAATATTTTTCATTAACCTTGTAACTTTTTTTTTTTCTGGATCCACCCTCATATATTAAATACAATAATCTTCATGTGCACAATGTTCCTGTACTCTGTATATCTGTACTGTCATGTTTTTGAAAGAAAAAATTTTAAATATAAAAATTCCTTACCTGAGCAATTTTTTTAGACATCACATAATTGATCACAGAGTCTGGCATTTTTAGTTGCGGAGGAGACACATAGCACAATCGAACAGCATAATTTGTTAAAAGGCAAGCTAAAGAATGTGCTGTGCGACCATGTTTAAGATCTCCAACAAATGTTATCTATGATGGAAAAACAAAAAATCGAAATCAGCACACACATCACTACGAAATAATAATTCATAAAGATCTAATGAAATATGAGACCTATTTTCCTAACCATTTAATTTAGATATAATGAAAAATTATAATGCATGCAAGTCTTAGAAAATCACATGTTTTTCGTGAAGGAGCGGAGAGAAATTTTATAATATTTTTTTTTTATTATAGACATTTAAAACGGATTTCTAATAAACCACATTCTACTATTTGTAATATTGTCAGAAGTCTATGCAAATATATATATATATATATATATACACACAATGCAAATCTTTTGCTGCATGGTCATCAGGGAGTTGGTGCAACAAAATAAAAAATAAATAAAGCAGCCAATTTGTACACAAAAAATGACACAAATTAAAGTTTAAAATTTAAAAATAATATTAGAAAAACAATAAAAGTAAAATTCAAAAAGACTTCAAAATAAAAGACAAATTTTAAAAATTATTTTGAGTAGATAGAGTCCAAAAACAAATCTTCAAAAAATAATAATCCAGTATTTGAAAAGAAAACCATATGCAAATATTTTAAACCAATATCTGGAAAAAAAAAAAACCATATGCAAATTTTGATAACATACAAACCAGGTTAAAAAAATGGTACAATCATAAACTAACAATAAAGCTTAAAAATCAAATAAAAATTCGTAATTTTAGCAGACTGAGTCCAAAAAGAGGTAAAACAGAAGTAATCTAACATATGGAAAAAAATGAAAAAAAAATTTTATAACTATAAATATGATTTAATCACTATACACTTTGATTACTACATGTTTTCAATGGGAAGTTTGCCATTGTGCTTCTGTTCCTTTTGCCACAGGAACAAACAGAAGCACAATGGATGGGGAGGGGGTTGTATGCAATTTATTCTGATGAATTTTAAATGTATTTTTTTAAATTTTATTTTGCATTATTACCACCACTTGTTCCTGCTGTCAGCACATAATTGGATTAGGTTTTAAATTGCTTTTTACTTCATATTTATTTGTTCGTGTGTGTGTGCGTGCGCGCGTGTGTGTGCGTGCGCGCGTGTGTGTGTGTGTGTAAATAAGGGAGGGAGAAGTTATTTCTTATAAAATATCTACATGTAGAATCATGTTTTCTTTGAAACTATATTTTTACAAATATATTATTTTAACCACTCTACATTTTGAAATTCACTAATTTTTAACAGCAGAGGTAACTGAGAATGTTTACATCTGAAGTATAATGAATAACATACAACTATTCCTGGCAAGGGGAAAACATGGTTATTTTTTTATCAGTTGGCAATTTTACAGCAAATAAATTTTCTCACTATAAGAATTCTTTGTCACTAGCCTAGGCTGAAGGGCATGTTGTTGTTAACCAAGATGATTTTGAATGTGATGAAGTAAAAAGCATGCTTGTTCAAGCTGAAGTCTTAACTTTACTGGGAATTGCAAAAGATGGTGTAAATGATAGCAACTACATGGAGATATTGCTTCTGAAAAAAAAAAAAAAAAGGGTGACAGATTTTGCCATAAAGAATTCAGTGTTTTCTACCTTAACATTAATCTTAAGTATATGTGTAATTATGTATTTTTTATAAACATTTACATAAAAGAAAATTTTACAGCCGAAATTATGTATAAAAAAGAAATAAACTAATATATGCAGGAACTTAAGATTAAAACTGTACTTAAACATAAGTAAACATAGGGGGTTTCCAGGTGACCCATCTGCTTCATCAGCTGAAATGAATTTACATTTAAAGTATAGTTTTAGTCTGTCAATTTAAAACATTTTATTTTAACCCTCTACATGTTATGAGTTTAGCCCTGAAATTTCAAAGTTCCTCAAAATGTCAAGAATAAATTGTATTTTCTTGACTATGATTAAAAAATGAGTCTCTCACTTTGTACCTTGATTCCTTTTCTACCAAAATACATCCAACTGGAAGTCAGATATATTAAAAGCTGCCAGAAATTTTATGTGTAATGAATAAGAATGATACCCTTCTATATGGAATTTTACATCCATAATGCTGAAAGGGTTATCTTCATTCTAAACTCATGTGTCATTTTTAAACCTAGATGTATGTACAAAGTATGTGCTATCATTTAAAAACTGTTCATTAAGATTCACACACAGCTTCAAAAATCAAATATTATTTCAGTTAATGCAAAATTTCAATATTGCATAAATATTGTCCCATACAATAACTAGGCTTAACTGTAATTAAAATCTTTACTATACTCAGAATTAAGCCTGCTTAGTATTAACTAGTTTATTATTAATTAAGTAACAATTTATAACTATAATGAAGTAACAATTATTTATTTTAGTTACAGATTGGTACATCCATGTATGTTTATTCACCCAGACTATTCAAATAACTGAATCACCTTGCTCTTAATTAGTCTGAATAGTCAGCAATCTGTTTAGTATATTTCAATATGTGCTTTCATATACACCTATAATACTCATCAAGAAATCAATTATACAACTTAGTAAACTACTAAAGCAACTTTTGTCTCCGATTCTTCTTTTTTCTGATAACAGTTCATTGAGATTTTGAAGCAATTTTACACTTGATTTTCACTTACTTGCTAATTCACATTTACTTTTCTTTTGATACATGTAACTAATATTTTCTATTCAATATTTCAACTTCAATTCAATTGTTAGCTAATGTTTTCTACTCGATATTCATGCATCTTAAACAAAAGCATTTCAACAGTTATGCTAAAAACTAAAATTATCCAAATTTTATAAAGAATGAATGATTATTATTCCCCTCTGATTGATATGGACATTTTTATCCAACCAATAGTTCTCTCTTTCTCTTTCCATTTACATACACATTCATTTTGTTCTATTCATTGTACATTTGATTCTATTCCTTATATAAATATAACATATTTCTCATCATTAATGCACAAGAAGACAAAAGCAACACTTCTGACATATCTTCAATAGTTGACACAAAGTGGTCACATATTCATAATAATTTTTTAAAGCTAGATTATAGAACAGGAATAGCCACAGTACAGCTCTTGCAGGTGAGTGGTGAGGTTCTTATGCAAATAAAATACATGTCTGAAATAATGATAAATTAAAACTACTAAACATCCAAAAGATATTAATTATTTATTTCATTTCTTTTTACAAAGTTATCAGATTTTCTTTCCATTTGAAACTTGTTTCACTACTTTTAAAATAATGTAAATATAATCTTATGGCTTTTGGAAAAACTAGTTGCAGCCCTAAAACTTTTTTGGATTCGAACATGCTGCTCTTATTGACATGAAGTCTGGCCACCCTTGTTATAGGATAATAAAAACCACATGAAGCAGATGGCATGTATATGAATCAATATTAAATTCCTGTGAATATTTAACGGCATTATTAAAGAATCAATTCGATATCGCATGTGAAAGTGATAATTTTCCACAAGTTCAAAATGTTTTAATTCAGAACACTTATAAGCATGGATGAATTTTCAAATCAGTAAAAAATGAAGAGAGTTCTATAAAATAGTTAGAAGTTATGCCCATTCAGAAAAACTGAAGAAGCTTTTTGTTAACTTGTCCTGCCTAATGTCCAAAGAGAACACATTCCTCCATCTCATACTTATTTTAGGACTAAATCTCTTCAAAAATTGAGTGTTGTACTACCTCTCATAGACTTTGTTTGGAACATGAAGAACTTGCAATATAAATTTAAAAGCACAGATACAATAACATAAGTGCCCCTGATTGCCAACCTCTTACTCTAAATGTAGATGATTTTTTAGGCTTTATGAAAAATGTAGCTTTTTGGTTAAAATTAACTGAAATTCTAGAGATTCTAAAAAATATATCAATGCCAATAAAGCTTATTGTATCTCAGTTTCATATATCTGGAGATTCATTAAAACCATATAAAATTATGTGTATAGGAAATTTGATAGAACCAAACTTTTTGTTAATTATTTATGAGACTTTGACCATAGTATTTAATTAAAGTTTGAGAATAATATTAATTTTGCTTACTGTTAAGTTATTGACAGAGCCTAATTCTTCTCTGATGGTGAAAACATCAAGGAGAGCTTGAGTAGGATGTTCACCCGTTCCATCTCCTGCATTTATTACAGGTTTAGAAGAGACGGTAGCAGCTCTCTAAGGTAAACATAGTACAGTACATTAAAAAGTTTATCATACCATACATGCTATTATACCTAAATAGAAAATTATACTTTAAACTTTAATGTGAAGCATGAAATGGCCAGTTTAACATTAGAATTCCCACAACTACAAATTCAAGAATTAGTTCCATAAATATAAAAATAATAATAAACACAAGTTCCAAGAGATGCATGCTGATTTGAACTTTTAGTAACATTTATTTTTAAAGACTTAATTTAAAGAAATATTTTGTGTATTTTAAGAAACAAAAATACTTTGAACAGAAATATTTTTGGATCTTTGAAAAAAAAATCTAAGTTTGAAATTCACTTTATTTTAAACATATTCAACTTCCGTACCTTGGCAGCTCCATGTTCTGGGTGCCTCAACACAACTACATCGCTGTAACTTGATAAGACTGCAGTAGTATCTAAACATATAAATGAAACAAATGTTATAATAAACTGTAATATAAGTATCTTTTTGAATGATATCCTAAACATTATTTTTGGAGAAAAGTTACAGAAATGACTCAACTACTTAGAGACATGTATTCCTTCCCCCTCCAAAAAAATTACTTATAAAATTAATTTTCTAAGTTGTTATGCATAAGTATTATTACTTTTACAAATACTTATGATTAACATTGTTTTATACTTATTTCATCATTTACAACAGACAAAATTAAGTAGTCTTCTTTCTTACAACCCAACCAGTTTTCTCTTGAACACTATTAGAAGTGGGTTTAGCTTTCTCATTTGAAACTGATACCAAAGAAAGATTGAACTTTGAAAATTATTAATATCAATCCCAAATCAAAATTTATGACTATAGGCTCTTTTTATAACAAAGTTTGTCATAAGTACTAAGTACATGTAAAATACATTCACATGCATATTTCAAATTGACTGAAAGATTTAAATGTAAAGTGTGCATAGATTCTACAACATTTAAAAAATTTACTAAGAATTTTTCAATACATTTCAATACTTTAAACTAGATAACATTTCACAAAATAAAACATGAACTACCTTCTAGAGATTCTCCTTTCTTTACAGAAGAAAAGGTCTCATTAACATCTATGACACTACCACCAAGTCTTTCCATAGCAGCAGCAAATGAAACTCGAGTCCGAGTGCTTACTTCATAGAAAACATTAACCATCACTTTGCCCTTTAAAGAGAAGATAATAATTATACATAGTCAAAAATCATACATACAGTGGTACCTCAGAATATGTCTAACTTGTATATATCCTGTTTGCACCCAAAAAATTTTTGTTTACTATATGATATTCATTTGGAATGTGACTCAGGTTTGATGAGTCACAACTGCATGCACTACACTAGTTCACCTCTTTAGAGACAATGCTACAACTATCCATGAATGTCAGTATGCCTGTTGCTATTACTCAGTAAACAACCTTCGCTATAACTCTGAATTTTCAAATCATACTGCGTTTTTTCATGTATTGTAAGTACAAATAGGTCTCTATCATTTGACTAAAAATGGTGCCACTAGCAAGTTATGGTTATATTGTCAGATGTAAAAAATGTCATATAGCAAGTTTGGACATCTACTAACAACATAATCTTGAAATATTTTATATCAGCATCATATATTTTTTTCCATGTGAAAATGTTGAGTTTTGAGCCAAATGAGTGTCATTTATGAAAACTTTCAATTTACTTCTTTAATTTAAAGAGATCTGCAGCTGAGACACATTGATTGCTTGTAGAATATGGTGAGGCTACTGTAAGTGAAAGAAGTTAATATGCTGTGCTGTAAGTGAATATGGTGAGGGTGCTGTAAGTGAAAGAAGTTGTCATGAGTGGTTTCAAAAGTTTAAGAACGGTGAATTTCATGTCAAAGAATATAGTAAAAGAAAGAAAGTGTATGAAGACACGGAATTGGAAGTATTACTGGATGAAGATGAGAACCAAACACAAGTAGAACTTGCAGTTACATTAGCAGTGGCTTAACAAGCAGTTTCAGATTGTTTAAAATCGTTGGTAATGACTCAAAAGCCCAGGAAATTGGGTTCCACACTAAGTGAAACCCAGAAACGTTGATTGCCAATTTTTTTTACATGTTAAAATGCTGCTTGCCAGACTTAAATGAAAGGGTATCTTGCATCATATAATCACTTTCGATGAAAAACAAATTCACTACAATAACCCAAAGAAGAAGAAATCATGGAAACCACCTGACCGTACTTCCAACGTTGACAGATAAGACAAATGTTTATGGAAAAGAAATCATGTTGCATATATGATGGGATCAACTTGGTATCACGTATTATGAGTTGCTCAAACCAAATGAAACCATTACTGGGGCCCACTACCAAACACAACTTATGAGACTGAGCTGAACCCTTAAAAGTACACTCACTCCTACTCCAGACAAGACAAAATTATTCTCCTGCATGATAACGCTCATCCACATACTATGGCAGTCAAAACCTACTTGGAAAGCTCATATGAGAAGTTTTCCTCCTTTCACTCTATTCAATAGACATTACTCCTTCTGATAATTACTTGTTTCGATTGATGACGCATAGCCTATCGGAGTCCTTCACGTCATACAAAGTTACCAAACATTAGATTGATTTGTGGATAGCCTTGAAAGATGAAGTGCTCTTCCTATGTGGTATCCTTATTCTGCCAAAGAGATGGGGAAAAGTTGTGGCTAGCAAATGCCCAATTTTTTCTGTAAAAAAAGGCCAAGAACTTATTTGTATTCCTTATTTTTTTTTCATTTTGTTTTGTGTAAATTCATTACCATTGAGTTTTAGGAATGTTAATAAGAAAATTATTAGAATTATCATGGAAGTGAAAAAAAGAGATGGGTGAAAACTATGAAGTTGGCATGCATATCCAGGACTGGCTATTGCACACCATATGCTGAGTACAGTGGTGTCTATGGTTGTGAAAACCTAAGATACTATTAAATCAGCTAACAGTGTAAACAGGGTGAAATCGGTTATTAAACAGAGACATTAGAGCACACTAAAAAATTGTTTTTGATCCCGATAGCATAAAAATATTTGTGTATAGTATCACGCACAATTTTTCATTTATGTACATTATATATTTTACCCACTTCAGCTGTATTTCAGTACTAAAGAGTGTTAAAATAATAACAGGTTTATGTTAATTGATTATGGCAAAGCACGCTTGGGCCATCTGCCTAAGTGGAAGAATGCCTTTATGAAGATTTTCTAAGGCAAACTGGCTCTCATACACATTACACATGTAGAAAACCATAAAAACACACAAGCAGACA
The DNA here is from genome assembly GCA_000611955.2 of Stegodyphus mimosarum. Taxonomy (NCBI): domain Eukaryota; kingdom Metazoa; phylum Arthropoda; class Arachnida; order Araneae; family Eresidae; genus Stegodyphus; species Stegodyphus mimosarum. The sequence goes on along the minus strand of KK112520.1, from coordinate 237,627 downwards.
GACTATTTGTCCAGAATCGAAACACAGGTCAGAATTACTACTATTCAGCATTTTGACCACTTGTTTGTTGGTGAGCTATGTATAATAACAACAATAGGAATTTTTTATTATAAGAATGGACGAATTATTTTCTCTTTACATCTTATTAGAAAAGTTCATTTGGTATACATCCAAGGATCTGAAATGGATTAATGAAGTATGCAGTCATACAAATTCTGAAATGCAGATAGATGTAATTAATACTATCTCAAAATTTAATGAACTCGGTTTACACAATGGATATAATGAACAGCGAGTTCGACTACTATGAATGAATCACAAAATTATGTTTAAAATAAAAGAAGTAAGTTATAAGCATAGCAAATCAAGTGAAAATTATTAAGGAGAAATGGAGAAATGCAGATTTGATAACTAAGATGGCTGATGACTTACTAAATGAAACAGAGATTTTATAATTATGTAAAAAATTAATTTTTTGCACTTCCCAGTACAGCAAACGATATATTACCAAGCAGATAAAAAAATGAGATTTTATTTTAGGCACATAATAATATAATGTACAGCGAAGTGCACGTAAATAAGTAGCAGCTACGTACATTTAAAACTAATTTTTTGTAAATCTTACGCCACTATCGCAATGCAAAGCATTTCAGCATTCTTATATTTCAAAAAATTAATTAAGTAATGTTTACATAAATAAAGAATAAATAAAAAATTTAAAGCTAAAGATTATTTTTCTTTTCAAATGGTCAACATTGTAATGAAATAAAATTATAATGTTAATGAGATTAATTTTATAACAGATGCCAAATATTTTGATTATTAGTCATTAATTAGTGAACAAAGTTTACAATATTTGTTCAAAATATTATTATTCCAATCAATCAGTCTACAGCACTAAATAAAATAATGAGCTACCATTTGTTATTCACAATTACTTAACATACTCTCAGAAGAGATATTCAGTTCAAATCCAAATAACTTCATAAAACATAAAAGAAAAAAAAAGAAAATATGCACATACTTTCATGATGTCTAGAGGACCTTTTTTCACCAAGGTTTTGAAATTTTTTGCCACTTCAAAAAGCCTGTGCAACTGTAAAATTTTACATATTTTAGTTTGAAAAGGTAAAGCATTTTCATAATAAAAGTACAAATACAAAAATTAAAACATTTTAACATGACATGTATCCATAATTAATGTACAGATTTTGTATATGAATTGTATTTTATGAATTTATTGCTAATTTTAACATGAATATAATATTAGAATCCCAAAATCACGTTTCTGATCGTAATCATAACCCATCAACCGCAAGATTTCATTGTAATCTATCATAAAAACCATGCTCGTAGAAATATCAGTCATTTAAGATATGATCATTAAAGAATGTTTCGCTATATTCTTTATAAATATATATGAAAAGAAATGTACATATATGCACGAAAATTTACACATATGTATAATATAACCATCAATGTTCAGTGATTTCACTGTTCAGCTGCTAGGGGGCCATTTCCTTAAAAAACAGTATACTCCTCCTGGTTTTCAAGTGGTAAAATTAATAGAAAAAGAGGGCAAATAAGTGAGTAAATATGGTACATATACAGTATAAAATCTAAAATCCAGAATAATCTAACCTCCAAATGATCTAAACCTCCAAACCTGTAGCAAAAAAAAAAAAAAAAAAAATTGCCGCCACAAGCCAGTTATCCCTGTGGTAACTTTTCTGACACCTCTTGCATGAAACTCGTAAAAAAAAAAAAAAAAAAAAAAATTGCAGGATAAAAGAAATTTAGAAAAAAAAAATTAGAAATGGTGAATATCTCTACAGAAAAAGGAGACCATCAAAATGGTGATTTTTCTCCCAACTAGCTTAGATTCCAGCAGATTATTTTCAAACACCTCGTTAAGGAATCACATGGTGATCAATGACAATACATTGACTGACATTAGCCACGACCACACTTTTGCCCCTTGAATGGTAGTGGAAAAGGAAAGTTAATACTTTTTTGTCTGACTTACATACTAAACCCCACGACAAACCTTTTGGAGGGGTTATAGCTAATACTGGTTTTCTTTTGTTGACATATGGCAAGAAGCAAGAAAGAATTAAATTCATAAGAAATTAAGCTCAGTTAAGACTACAAATTATGTTCTTCAACTAATTTGTTCTAGAACTTTTTGCAAGCTACTATTATTACAGCTACCTTATCAAAATTAGGGTGTGACTTTTTGATTATTTTAAAATGATTTTATAATCCTGGAGATGTAACAAGATCTGCGAAGTGAAAGTATGTACTTGCCTTTTAGAACAGACTTGGTGCGAGAAAATAGTGATGTTCTGAAATGTTTTGAAATTACTGCATGGGGAAGAGGGGATACTTACCACCAGGTAAAATGAAAAACTACAAAAAAATTTAACTTTAACATATTTACTGTAGCCTTTTTGCTTTTGCAATAGCTCAAAGAATGTGGTATTAACATTTGTTAAATTTCTGAATAATGCTATTCAAAAATCACCAAAAGGGAAGTTATAGATTTCAAATATGGCAGTGAAATAAATATGTCACTTCTGCCTTCAAATTCAGCAGTCATTTTTCATTGGTGGGTTTTTCTCTTAATTCTAGCACTTTTTTTTTCTACATAAGGAATCATAACAGGACTGTTAGCTGATGGAACAGAAAGTGCTACATTCCTTCAGAAATATATTTTGCCTAACCCAAGAGAAGGCAAAAATGCACATTCCGTGAAGTTGTACATCACAACTGGTCGAATTCCATAGATCAAAATTTGAGTGTTAATGCCAAATTCATGCAGTTCTGTTATTTGTTTAAGGAAAACGGATTGCTATGCACATGGGCAGGAGGACAATGCTCACAATGCCAAATTGTGAGCAATGTTGAATGTCTGCAATTCTCCGACACTTTTTAGTTAAACTGAAACAGACTGCTGTGTACATGAGGCTCCCCACAGACTCACCTCAAAGAGATAAGAGGGTGGCAACATATCTTCTATCAGCTGTGTGGCTAACAGGCCTGAGACCAATTACAACTGGTTACTGTGGCATTAATATGTTGAGGATGCTAGTTACGGTGGAAATAAACATAATGCTTTCATAAACATCTCTGTTTATATTTAATTATAGAACCTCTTGCTTAAATGGAGGGCATGTCAAGTAGTGCATGGACTGTATTGGTACTGTCAAGTTTCACCTGGGCTCTGCAATTGCTACATATTTTTTGATTCATCTACGGAGTAGGTACAATCCATATTTTGCTTGCATTTGTGGTCAGGGACCCATTCTGTATGTATTGTGTAAGTGAGAACAGTGCAAAAAGAAAAAAAGGGTAAGTGCTTCAGAAAAGATGTTTTTTCATATTTTATTCTGTTAATTGTAATTGCTATTTAAGTAACCCTTAATGGCTGCCATTTTTGAAAATGGCTATTGTCTTTCACATCTGAGCTTGATGGGAAAAAACTAGTTGCCAGCAGTTGATGACTTTTCAGGATGGGGGATTCAGATAATCAGAATGTATCAAAATTTCATATCAGTATTCTGAAGAGGACAAATTTACACAATGATTCAAATGTCTGTCAAAAGCACCAGCTGTAAATATAAATGTGGTGAGAAATTGTGGAACTTTTATAAATTTTTGATATTTTTACATAAAAATGAAAAATTCATTAAAAACAAATATGTATGTCTAAAATCACAAAATAAAAACACTTTTTTCATAATAGTTGCCAGACATTATTTTAATCCATCCATTTAATATTCTAAGTTACTATATATTTGTTTTGCATCTATTCAAATTTATCTAATATCTTATACAAGTGTTTATTCTTCAGAAAATTATACAGTTATCATAAATTGATTTAAGTAATTACAACTAGTGACTCAAATGCTGGATAGAATGCTACTTATATATCTCTTTTATAAAACATATTTTATTTGAACATTTCAACTCTTTTAGAAGCCTTTCGTATAATTGAACTTTTAAGCATTCAGAGTTCAAATATAATAGTGAGATTAAATTATTAACAGTAGTGAGATTAAAATTTAGCTGAAACTGAATTTATTTCTAATTATTATACAAACATATTATTGGGGGGATGAACGGAAAATAACATTAAGGGAATCAAACAGTGAAAAAAAGTCAACAATGAAAATGGTAGAAAAAATATTTTAAAAGGCAAAGAAACTGAAAAAAATCTTGCTAAAGCGATGTAAATCCTTCACAATGCTTTCTGCAACACTGAAGGCCTAAATTTTGTGTAAAAAAATTGTAATCTAATATGTTAAGTAAAATTTGTTATTAGTCCAAGTCAACATGTTAATGCATGGGCTCTTAAAGTAATATATCAGTGGAGGAGAGAAATTTGTCTATGTTTATTATTAATCATTTCCTGAAAGCTCCTGCAATACCCCGATATCAAAGCAAATTACAGCTCTTTTTTAAAAAATACAACTTTGATGTTTAAGGTTAATTTTATAAAAATAAATCACAGAAAATATCTTATTCAAAAGGAAATCTGCTTAGTTACATTTGGTTTCAAATATAATTTTACTTTATTTTTGGCTGTATTGCTTATCTCATGATTGGCAAAATTAGGTATTACTTAGAAAGGCTGCTTTTATATGGAAACCCATAATTTATATAAGGCATATTCCCCAACACTTTTGGTTCCCCCCCCCTCCCCCCCCAAAAAAAAGCTACCAGTGGCCGAGCAGTAAAATAACTGAACATTGGTAGTTCCAACCTGGGTTTGAATCCAGGTGAACGGGCTGGTTGCATGGCCATTTTTGTAGTTTTTTCTATCTGTAACATGTATATAAGAGATAGCCCTAGTGTGCTCTGCCATAATAAACTAAACCAGACCCAAAAAAAAAAAACCCAAAAAATACGAAGTTTCCTAAGACTGCATTAACTGCAATACAAATAATTGATTCACTAGATTTCAATAATTTTTACAAAAAATAATATTTATCCATTTTACAATGACAATTACAAGAAAGTTAATATTGAACTAGCATTTAAAATTCAAAATGAAACTTAAATATTAATGTTTCATTTCTCAATATTGAAGCAATTCTAGTACAGATATATTTATCTTATTTCATGAAGAATTTTATCCAGAAAAATAAATGGAAATTTCAAAAAATAAGATCATTTTCATAGAATATGAATATGATTTTTATTATTGAATTCTGAAATGTGAGTGGAACTAAGCAAAAACCTGATTTCAGGAATAAAAGACATATCAGTTCCTCTGTGTTCACTTTAGTTCTTCATTAAAGGCCCTCAATTAGAGATTATCCATTTCCTTGTCTTCTAAGACATCACTGATATGTACTTAATCATTATCTCCCAGTGTAATTATTCTTGAAATAATCTTGAACTGATTAAATGCACGAATTTTAAATAAGTTTCTTAATGAAAAAATATGAATTGTAAAATAACCCAATCAAGAGAACAAACTAGCAAAATTTTTACATGTTATATTTTTCATCACTTTAAGTTTGATCTAAGAACAACACTAATGTTGCTAAATAATTATAAATTAATTAAAATCCATGCTTATAAAGCTACATTCAGCACTTTTCTATAGTAACTAAAAAAAATATATTTTAATTTCATTAGGGAAAATAATAACAGTTTATAGATAACAAATAGAAACAATAGGATGTATGGTATGTCAGCTTATAAAATTATGTATATTACTATTAATTAGAAACAAAAAAATGGGTCTTAAAGCTTCTTACATACAGAAAAAATTATGGTATTGTCAAAAGGAATCGATGAATAATCAATAATAAGTATGTATTTAAACAGTATATGAAACCCAAGGAAAACTGATTTTAATATTTACTTTGATAACTAAACCTTTAAGCCAGTATTGCAATTCTGAATCATGTATAGATTTTCAAAATTATTACATCTATAACATGCATAATCTATGAGGTTTCTATCATGCTGTGCTTTAATAATGGCTCTAACTTTTTTTTACTGCAATACTTTGTGTAACTGCATTTTGAAATTTGAAATTAAGCTTCCCATTTTATTTTCATATCATGATGTTTTGGAATTGTAAAATTTTATTGCTGCATTATTTTCTACCATGGTATTTCTTAAGATAACATTTTCTCGGTATGCCAGTCGCCCCTTCTTAAAGGGGAGTTTCTGTTTGTGAGGATTTCATTGCAACCCTTAAAAAGGATTCAATATTAAGTATTTTTCCTCTCATTTTCATTAAAGCTGTACAGTATATATATAATTATTAAAGCATTATTAATTAACAAAATATTTACCATTACTAATTAACATCTAATTATAATTTGTTTTAAAGAGAACTATCCATAAAATTCACTTTTTTAATTTAACATAATAAAATTTGAATATATTTTGCTTAGCAATCTTGGCATGCATGAAATATTTTGCAAGTATCTGTACAATACCCATTCATGTTATTTTATTTAGTACAAATTTTAAAGCCATCCAAATTACACTCAAGCTTGTGTGTGATGTAGTTAAAAAAAATGTTTAATTAAGAAATTACTTAACTTGACAATTTCATTTGACAAGACAAATAAAACAAAAATTATACTTAATTAAACCAGAAATCTGCTTACTTCATATCTGGAGAACATATCAACTTTAAGAATGTGCTTTCCTTGTAATTCGGGAACTGCTAGCAGTGCAGAAGTTGAAGCACCTGGGATATATGAAAGAGGTCCCTTTAAATCAATATGTGGATCAACAGGTTTATGTTTAGCCACAACCAAAGGTTCTTCAACTTCTTTTATAAGTTGTTTTGACACATCGCTTATAAAATCCTGCATTGTCTGAGTATGCATTTCTGAAAAATCGATGAATATAAATAAGGAGCATATTAAGAAAGAATAATAATTATATTTATTCATACATCCTTGAAAAATAAAATGAATTTTTCATTCATTCAGTATTCAGAAGTATTTCATAATTATTAAAATATTACATATAACACAATTATCTGAGAAGCAGCAGTTTTTTTACTCATGAAACACTATATTTATAAAATATTTATCATTTGATTTGTACCATAAACTACTGTTTATTTTCATAATGTGGCATGATAATAATTTTAGATAATTGAAAAATAAGGGAGCAAAGAACAATAAATTCACATAATATTAAAACAAATATCATATTCAGATCAAAACAGACTGCTACTCAGATTAATAAAACAAAGATTTAAAAAATGCAAGCATACATAATTACAACATACAGTTTTGTTCTTTGTTAATGAAAACATTACAATTCACAAAAAAAAAAAAAAAAAAAAAAAA
>KK112520.1:213965-230252 GCA_000611955.2 Stegodyphus mimosarum | reverse complement strand
AAAAAAAAAAAAAAAAAAAAAAAAAAAAAAAAAGGAAGATTGAATTCAAAACATGTAATGTTAGTATCAACAAAAACAAACGTTTAAAGCCAAAATTATGTCATTTAAAAATACAAATGCAATACTGATCAACATTTTGTATTGAAGCAAATACTCACATTGCACATTCAACATACAGAGGAAAAGATGTTAGTTCACAAAAAACAAACTCTGTGCATAAGACCAAATTACAAACTCACAGTTAAAACAGCTGTGGTTAAAAACAATGTTATTCTTACTTCACACTTCAGAATCATGCCCAAGCTTAAAAAGAGATTACACATATTACTCTGAACATGTCAGCAAAATAAAAGAGGTTAAACACGAATGCCTAATCATTCACAAGAACATCAGAAAGCTAATTTAACGAGGATATACACAAGCACAAGAAAGTGAAAAGAAAAAGAATAAAGAGACTTAACATTAAATGATTAGGTGCAGAAAGATATGCAAATATTTTAAAACAGAATGCCATTGTTGTATGCATATGAAGAATTACCTCTAATGCTCATTTTCAAAAAGAGTAGAATTAAAAATTTTACCCATAATTTTACTTACATTGACATCATTATGTGGCAATAAATAGCAAATCATTTAAATTTGACAATACTTGTATTAAAAGAGATCCCCTCTTTAATTATACACAATATTACTAAAAGTATGAAATAAATTACGAATGCAAATGAGTGACATTATGGAATATATGTTATAAGAATTGTACAAAAACATACTTGTAACTTATTACAAGCATATTTTTGTATATTTGAGAGAGAAGTTATAGGCAATTATCAAGCACAGTAGAACTGAACAAATTTCTTTATACACTGGATCTTTATTCTAATGTTATTGTGTAATGAAACAGAAATAATGGTGTGTATTTTATAAATGTTAAAATACTTAACTATTATATTAGCTCTACTGTGAGAAAAGCACAGTGGTTGTCTACAGCAGATTTTTCATCATTCCAATTATAATTTTGTTGCTTTTCTTTATTTTTTTGTGAAGGCATTTAATAAATGTAAATAAAAACAATACTTATATTTAACAATTACAATTAAATTATGTATAATTATAAATAACAATGAAACATCTCAAGATATTTATCAGCAAATTTCTTACTGCTAAGAAGTATCAAAACACACAGGTTCACTCTCATGCCAGATAATACTTCGTAATTAAGTTATATTTTTCATTGCCATGGAATGGCAATCCTGAGCAGCTTTGAATTTTATGTGAAATTAGGTCGCCTAATGTAGTTGACCAACAATAATGTTTGAATTCAAGTGGATTATTTACTGTATCTGATTTATGATATGGTTTTCATATGGATATACTATTTACTACAGTATGTTTATAGTTTGTGATATCTAGAAGTAGTTTTGATTCATTAAAGTTATTACAATACAAAGTCCAAAATCTGGATGCCCAATATTTAGGGATCTCTAGAACACCAGCCATAGACAAAAATAAAATATAATATAAAAAAACCCTCCCTCTAATTACAAAGGAATAGAGAGTATAATGCTCAACAAAAAGAAGCAGGTGTGCCATAAATGTGGCAGAATCCTTCATATCACTTTCAAACACCTTCTGGTTAAAGAGCGGCATGATGACCAATAACAATACACTGATTGACATACTGATATTAGCTAGGATCACATTTTTGGTTCTTTACTGGTCATGGGAGGTAGCATTCCTCTATCTGATGTAAACAATAAGTGAAACCCCAATGCTGCCATGTCTACATGTCATCTTACTTGATTTAAGCTGATGATCTAAATTCCAAAAATTTCTGAAATATGGAATCAGTAAAAACCCATAAATTCTGAATCTCAGACTTTGCACTGCATTTCAAAATAAAACTTCACAATAATCATTCGACCCCACTGTGGATATAAGCAACTAAACAACAGAGTTTCCAAAAAGAAAGAATAGATATTATTTGCTTTCAAAAGTGTTTTTGCTTGAAACACAAAATTGTGATTCACATAGCCTGATAGGGAAATGAAGTTTATGGTTCTGTATTTAATTACATTAAATATGTTTGCCTCAGTTTATCTATAAAGTATTTGCTGGATTAGTAGAAAACTAAGGTCATACACTGCACTCAACCTCCCAGATTCATAGATGATGTTTTTCTATGGGAAGTCATCAGAGATCAGCATTCTTATTGACTGTACCACTGCATTACAAGAACTTTGAATGAAACTGTTGTAGCACTTTATTTCATAAGTTAAGTGCTGGTACAAAGCAAGCAGATGAAAATTCATAAACTTTCATTTATGTCAACTGAGTTATTCCATAAGCTTTCACTTATGTCAACATTATTCTATAAATGTTCGTTTATGTCAACTTAATGAAATAGCCCACAAAATATCTTATGCACCAAACTTTAATGTTTCCCTATCAAGTAATATCCAATACGTTTTTGTATTGTCAAAAATAATTTTGCAAACAAAGTAAAATCTGCTTCTTTTCCAAATACCTTGCACCTCTTAGAAGCATACCAGAACATTCTGTAGCATAATAAGGAATATATTGCAACACTTTTGGATAACAGCAATATATTGTAGCAGTTATGGTATTACATTGTATAACAAGCAATATATTCTAACAATTATAGTATTATATTGTATAATAAGTAATATATTGTAATAGTTATATTGAAACTGTTGCATGGCTGAAAATGATTTATTGATTTTCTTTGCCATGATGATTTTAAGCTAATTGTTTAATATTGATAAGGCAAATATATTAAATATTGATATTTTATATTACAGAAACTTGTTTTAAAAACTATACCTTATAGTTCTAATATTGTTATTATGCTAGCTATACATGCATACAACAAGGCTGATAAAAAATTATTAAATTAGTTTTGTTGGATTAGAGATTAATTCCAAAAAGTTAATGTTAAGTATGCTTCTGCTTAACATTTTACAGCTTTCAGAAGCAAACATTTGAAAGTAGAAGGTAACTTACTATTTCCTACATTATAAGTACCACCACCATGTAAGGCCTGTTTCGGCATCTTTACAAATTCCATGCTTGGAAGGAAAGACATTGCATTTCCAATTACTTTACTAGACAGAGTTGCTGATTTTTTTGGAGACCAATGTATTCCAGCTTTTTTTATAAAGAAGAGAACCAAATAGATTATGTATGAAAAAGAAAGATAGTATTATAAAGGTTATTGAAGAAAAGAAGATATAAGGAAATGCTCACATGTGCTTATTATTTTAGTTTAACATTTTCCACTTTTTATTCTCACCCTTTTAATCCTGTAAAAATGTCCAATCCTAATCATTTTAGAAAAACTAACGTTTTCAATGCTTAAAAATTATAGAAATAGCACACTACACACATTCTTTTCCCATTAAAAACATAAGATTGTTGTTACATAAAAACATAAGATTGTTGTTACATCAAAACATTTATATACTATAGTATTACAAGATATATTTTTTAAATATTCCTGCTTCATAAGTTAATCTGAAATATCTGAAAAATTAAGTAGAAAAATTATTGCAAAAAGCATAGTTGTTAAATATTGCATAGTTATATTTTTTATCTGATCAATAATCATTAATAGAATGGCTTTACTAATCAATAAGAATAACATTTCTCTTCAAAATGGATAGAAAAGTTACAAGAAATAAAATTAAGACTACTGCCTCTCTTAGGTACACTGAACAAACATTCACCAATTCTTTCGCATAAAATACACAAAGAATAAGCTAAATTAACATCACATTTAGGAAATTTTACAAGATAATTTTGTGTATATTTAAACATACTTCACATTAGAAATTTCGCAGTAAACTATGAGAACTGCAGAATTTTATCAAATTTTATCAAAAAAATCTTAAGTACTTTTGCATCTTAAAAATATTTAATCATTTTGGACTTTTTAAATGCTGTCAAACATACAAGCAATAGTAGGTATTTAAATGCTGTAAAATAGCATGCATCTGAATTGAATTTTAATTTTAATATATTTTGCAATTCTATATTACTCCCTCTCCCCAAAAAAAATTCTGAATCATATTAGCATCATATTTATATATTTACAGTCATGCATTTCTGAAAGAAAAAATACTGGTGAAATTTTTGGGTCATGGAATTTTTGGATTTTTGATCACGAACACTTTTGATCATAAACAAATCAGTTCACAAACAAATTATTTGAACAAAAAAATATCTCAAATGATGAAAGATATCTCAAGTTACAAATGCAAGTCAGCAACAGATGATTATCAAAGGTGCTTACAAGTAACCTCTGAAACAAAATTAACATTCAAAGATTTCTGGCAATATCATTTTAATATTTCCCTTTGCTTAATTCTCATTAACAAAGCCTGGCAGCAAAAGACTTACAGGGTCAAAAATTCAGCCAGAAGGAAATGATGGCCTAACTGTGTTACGGACAAAGATTTTACAGCACTTACACTGAAAAAGTTTTGTTATCAATGATATTGGGTCTTGAGGAAAAACCATGGGCTTGGAAGTTAAAAATATAGACATAAAAGAGTTATAAAAGCATAAAAATGAGCTCAACAAAAAAGAACTGGAACAACTTCAGAAGCAGCAATAAAAGGGGATTGGGGAGAAGTGTTTTCAGAGAAAGAAGAAAAGACAAACTGTTCTATGAAATTTATGCAAAAATGAGATAAGGTGAAATGTTTCACATAATGGCATAACCCTAATAAAGCAGTAGAAAGCTACAGCCTAAGCATTTTCAATGACAATGCTATGTTTCACTTTAGAAACATTTTAACTCTCTTAGTGTTACAGACAGAAAATAGAAGGGTGGCTTTTGCATTCATTACACATGAAAATTTTCTACCAGGTTTTAATGCATACGATTTCGAGTTAGATTTGTTTTGGAAGAAAAGGAATCAAGGTACAAAGTGAGAGACTTTTCTTCTGATTATAGTTATGAAAATACCATTTATTCATGACATTTTGAGGAACTTTGAAATTTCAGGGCTAAACATGTAATGCTCGGAGTGTTAAAATAATTAACACCAACATATCACTCTAGACTCATATTGAGTGAAATAAAAGCCCAGTGAGTCTCCAGCAGTGTTAAAAGACATTAAGAGACTAAGATAACAGAAAAAATGCTATTCTAGAAAGATAGCCGATATTTTCATGCAGGGAGATTCCTTCTGCTAAAAATAACCCCCCTTCCTTTCCTCCTTCTCAACATTTATGTTGTCTACTCTCTTTCATATTGGTATGGTAAAATTAAATTAAATGTTCATCTATTTATGTATTTCATATTATGCTTATCTTTTTTTACTAACTTTCATTGATTTTGTGCTATGAACTTGTGCACAAGTTACTGTAATAAATTTTAAATAAGCAGTCATCTTTTTTTTTTCATAAACGAATAATTCCAATTCACATTAATTCCTATAGAGAAAATAGTTCTGGTTTATGAACATTTCAGGCAATCAATGGCCATCAGGAATGAATTATATTCTTGAACTGAGGTTCCAGAATATTATTTTGATTAAGTTTGAAGAATTATTTGTAATATAACTTTTATCTCAAATCTGAAAAATTATTTTGATTGCCTTAACATATCTTGTTCCACACTTAGCCAGTCATATATAAGACTATCAAAAATTGATCATTCTACTACGATTCATTTCCCAATGATCCCAAAAGATTGAACAATCTCACTGCATGTGGCTTTTTTCATTTATTATAATCTTTCTCCTCTATAAATGTGAATACAAACCTTAGATATTCCTCCTAGGGTACAAGCCATCAGATGCCTTCATGGAATCAGTAAGCCATATCTAACCTAGCTCAGTACAGTCCCAGATTTTATATATCTTGTTTTGATATAAATCAAATTAGTTTGGAAGCTAAAGTATCAATTTATTTGTGTATCTGTTAATTACAGAAAAATTATCTAACACAGTTATTTAAATATGAAACAATACTTGTTAGTATTCAAAATAAATGAATAATGAACAGGTTTAACTAAAATCAAACACCTTTGAGCAGAAGAAAACAAAGCCCATATTTTTTAAACAGAATTAAAGAATCTGAATCCATGCACACTATATTTTTTAAACAAGAATATGAGTTTTTCAAAAAAAAATTACACAGCAAAATCTCAAAACAAAGATATTAAGTACAAGATGTCAAACAGTTAAATAACTGTTTTACTTATTAACAAGAAAATGTGTCAAAGTAATTATAAATTAATCTTATAGCAATATCTGTCACAGATGCTCATAGAGGATTATATTTAAACTGCGACATGATATTTCATTCTATTATTTTAAAATACTGAGCTACAATTTCAAAGTTATAAAACAAATTATAAAATACAAATGTATTATACAGTTTATGACATTTATTACTTTTCTTTGCATATATCACCTAAAACAAGTAAAAAATGTAAAATGGAAAAAGATTTCACACTAAAAAACATAAGTATAAAAAATCAAACTTGCTTTATATCACTGTGTTGCAAACTTTTATCTAAATTCTAAATATCTTAATTTAAATTGTAATAAATACTAACAAATTTAGTCTTTAATAAAAAAAGATAAAGACATACTTCTTCCTTCCTCTAAAAGACTGAAATGGATACTTAGGAAAAAAGATAACTACCTCATTTCTTTTCATTTAGAATTGTAATAAAAAATTTTTGCTTTTCTTTAACAGTCTATTTAAAAAAAAATCCTAAAAATCTCAAAATTTTTTAATCTGTTTCAAAATTTTAAGACTGTATTAAACTTTTACATACTAACCTTTGAAAAAATTCTTTACTTTTGAAACAGGTTACCTGATATATAGGAATTTACTCAAAATTACCTCACAACAATAAAATACATAAATGATTAAAAATAAAATTAATTCAATAGAAAATTCGTGTAATTCGATCTATTTTCTTCAAATTAGGAAAGCAATAATTTAAAATAATAAAAACATGATTTACTAAAAATTTTGAAAAAAAATGTGTGGGAATTTTTTATACATTTATTTTTATACTTACAAACAGTTTGCTATCTAATATATCTTTAAGCTGTGTGATGACAATTCTCTTGTTAAAAATTTGAAATAAATACAGTTGTAAAAAACAAATATATTCAGGAAAGATACATGATCTCAGTTCAGAGTTTGCACATATTTCTTCACATGGAAATTACATAAAGACAACCAATGAAAAAAAATGAAAAACTTATAAGAAAATGGGAATTGAAAAAAATTAAAGCAATTATCTATGCTTTGCAAGAATTATGTAAGTATGATGCATTAAACATAATTTAATATTTAACGTAATGGTAGAACAATTTAAAAATGAAACTGTCTTCCTAAAAGTTTAATTTATGAAATTTGTTGAACCATTTTACATTTTACCCTTATAAAAGTTACACATATTTTTAAAAATATTTAAATGGTCATTATTGACACATTCATTTTTTTAATATTTATTAAAAAAGCACTATAAAAATACCAATCTAAGGAAATTTGAGTTTTAAATAGCAGAAAATGGGCTATATAATTTATTAAATTAATTTTAAAAAATATTAGAACAATTATATTCAAAGCTACAACACATACACAACAACAAAATATTTATACGTCTTTTTAATTTGAATTTTTTTATATATATTTTAGCTAATTTATACCCAAATCTTTCTCTTTGAATTTTTTCTAAATTCATTTGTTTTAATAAACAAATCAATACTCCCACTAGACTCATCTGCAAATTTGTTAATATTTTTAACAGCATCTCCCTTTCAAAAAAAATCATCTTTCCCTTTATGCAATCAATTTCTTCAATAAGTTTCTCTTCCTCTCTTGAATTTTCAGATTTAATTAAGATTTTTGTTGTTAAAAAAACAGTTTAGAATGGCAAAAAGGTTATCTCATTTTTAGATTTATATTTCTATAATAATATTAACACTGGAAATAACTTAGTAAAAGCTATATGAAATGATAAATGGTATATTGAGATCATAAGATGAAACTTTTAAATTGTCAAATTTTAACACATTTCAAATTTATTAATATTTTAATAACATAATTATTTCATTTCTTTTTTAAATATTTGTCTATGTGGTAATATCACAATCATTTTTGCAAATTCCCATGCTTCTGTACAGTGAAAAACACAAAAATGGAGAAAGAGAAAATAAAGGAAAGATAAACATTTAGGAGAAAGACTTTTAGATCAAAAATAGAAAAACAGAACATTCAAATAATTTTGTTTGCCATTTTTCTAAAATTCATCACAATCTTCCAGTAAAACACATCCATTCCATTTTCATTATGTTATGGGATTTGGGGGAAAGAAGATTTTCAGCCACTAATAGTAGGTCTCTACATCTCACTAACTTCCAAGATGAGACGAGAGAAAAACTGCATCTACAGTCAACCCATTACCATACTTACGAATTTTGCTTAAGCAAGAAACAGATTTTTAAAAAAGATTCAGAAAAAAGCAGTATAGTGAATTTTAAGGAAAAAATTTACATATATCAGAATATTTTGAAATAAATACATTGAAGAAATCTCATATCATATAAACTATAAAACTAGACAAATGAAATTAATTTGAAAATAATTAGAGATATCTTTTTTGGATTTCTTAAACAGGAATTCAAAAACTCTATTTATAATATTTATTATTTTGTTTATTTGTCAAAATCAAAAGATTTATAAGTGGCCAAAATGAAAGATAAAGACAAAGGAAAATTAAAATGTTTTATTTTTTTTAAATGTAGTTTTAATATACTATTTGCTAGTGTAATGAAAACTTATCACTATTATTTTACCTGAAAAAATTATCAAAATTTCTCAAACCTTCAAATCTAAAATTTTTTAAAAGTGCAAAATGTTGATAAGTTACCAAATTTAGTGATAAATAACAAGAATTCATATTTCAAAAGGAGAAAAGTTGCTTTTGATGTAACGAAGGAAATAAATTCAAATGATAACTTGAATGCCTTCCAAGAGTATGTGAATCAAGAAATAGGTAGTTTTTAATACTTCTACAAAAACTGAAATTTTATAAAAATTTAAACTTATGCATAAGATTATACAGCTAGAATAGTTTACATAAAAATATGAAACATTCTAAAATGCTAGTAGATATGTATTGTTCCTAATAGCTCAATAAGGTGCTGTAGAGCTCTATAGAGTTAGGGTAGTTAAAACATTCATAAATATGTAACCCTCCTCAGACAAATATTCTCAAAATATCGTCCCACCCCTTTTTAAAATACCCTATTCATGTTATTTTTTCTATACCCGTGGAAAACTCCCAGATGCACTGATGATAGGGGATAGAAGCCTAATGCTTATTAAGTTCATAGCATAAGCAGCAAAAAGGTCAAAGCTTCAAAGCATGGCCATAAGTTTAAGGTCAAAGCCTAAAAACGTTTTTTTCAATGCAACCAGATAATACTTATGTTGATAATATCGGTTTTGAAAGATTGGATGAGCAACTAATTAGCCATCTTCACAGCATCATCAATCCGAAATGAAACTTTCATTTGGGATGGATGTTTAGTCCTTGTTTATAATGCAAATTTGTGATAGCTATGTGCACTAGCCATGTGATTTAAATTCCATATTCATAAAAAATGTTGATCTACACTCACACTGACACTTATAAATGAGAAACAGAAATTTCAGATGAGCAAAATTAAATACCTTCTGGCAATTTTGGCTGAAATTAAGGACTTTTAAGGATCAAAAATTGTTTCCAAAAACCCTAAGGACTTTTATATATTATATAAACATTATAATTTATATTAAGGAATTTTTGTTCAAGAAGATTCAATGAATTATAAAATAAATCATTAAGTGCAACTTACAAACTCATATTGGCTATTTATATACTTTAATTTTTTAATGGCTCTAAAAAAATAAGGAAAGGAAAATTCTTAATGCTTAAAACTACATTACTCATACAATGAATAGAAATCTTATAAAATTGCTTAAAAGCCAATACCATTAATAATAATCTTAAAAGTTAATATCATCAAACAATTCATTTGATTAATGTACTTTATTTAATGAATCTTAAATTACTTTGTATTATTCACTTAAATTTATACTTGAGTGCTGAATATAAACTTAGCACTCCTTTACATAAAAACATATTAATAGTACATGAATAAAATAATATTCCTTCAGAGAAATTTTCCATCATATAGAGCAATAAAAAATAATATTCTCAAGAATTTAATTAGTGAGTTTCTTTCATTTTAAAAAATATTTTTCACCTTGATTTTATTTTAAGATTTTAGACCTCATTTTCCATTAATATACCATTTTGTGTTAGACTATATAAAATGTCACTGAGAAGTATTTTTACAGTCAAGTCACATGGTGTATAAGCATAGTGGTGTGGAAGATGCACACTACAGAATCATACAAAACTGAGTATGAATTTCAAATGAATAGATTTAAAAATGCATTTTAAAGCATAATCTGAGGTAAGTCTCTCTTTGTTAGCTGAATTTTTGTTCTGTGCATGCATTTTAGCTTGATAGTTCTAAGTCTTCACAGTTAGCAAACTTGATACGGAAAAAAGAGTCACAAACTAAATTTATAAGGAAGTGAGCATTTTCAAAAGATAAACTAAAATGTAAAACAAAAACAATAGTGAATGCTGAGGGCTTTCAAAGAAAATCTAATTTACTATTTAAAGATTTTAGAATCAAAAACTTTTTAAAAATGATAAAGAGATCAACAATTAATGTCAATAAAATATTTGTTAAATCTTTTCTGACATCAGATTTGTGTCCCTTAATACAAAATTTTAACACTTTCTTGGTTTAAATGATATTTATAAAACCACACATAAAAGTTATTACATATTTGCTAAGAATTTAGATCTTCTATAAGTTCTTTAGCAACCAATTTTTTTTATTAATGTAAGGGAAAATATCAACTAAAATTAGTTGGAACTGAAAAGAACCTAACAATTTTGTAAATAACTAAACAGAAAATGGGATGATCATAAAATTAGAATTCTTTTTGAAGGAATGATATCATGCAAAATGACTAAATAAATTTCTAAAAGCTTTATAACACTAAATGAAGAGAAACTACTATAGAGACAAGAACTTTTATGTATATTTAAAAATTAGCCAGCAGATGTGGTTAAAATTAAATTTAAAATGAAATAACTCTAGGCTGATATGCTGGAATGATGTTTAAATAAATAAAATAAAAGTACAAGCCATTTGTAGATGACCCATTTGCTTCATCAGCTGGAGCTGAAATGGATAATTTAAAAAAGGAGAGATACTTTTTTCCTAAATTTGCATACTTAAGCAGTCTTAGACAATATATTTGCCAATCAAATAATTTATAAAAACAGCTAAAAATATCTTGCATCATATTTAATTACATAAACATTAACTTGAAATTTAATACGACAAACATCGCTTTAAAACTTCACATATAAATTGCCATAAAAAGTTTTAGACTCGGAAACCTTTAATGTATAAATTAACATAAATTATTACAAAAATAACTTAATGAATTCAATATGATACTTTTTAGTTTAACTTTCAATAATCATATTTTAAAACTGAAATCTGCAAAAAATTAATTACTATAAAACTATAAGCAGAATTGCAGAAAGTTAAAATTCAGATTTCATACCTGATGAAGCAGTTGGTACAATAATCTCCGGACCATACAAATTAGATCCTACTACCTGATCAGAGGAAAATAGCAATGGAGCTGGAGTGATTCTTCCACCAGCAGGAGAAAGCTACAATATTTTTATAATAAAAAAATAACAAAAAACAACATTAAGGAACAGTCATAATTTATCCTTAATAATAATTTTTTCTTGAGGCTTCCTCTGTACAAACAGATAGCCTTTTGTTAATCCTTTTAAATGTTTGAAATTTTATTTGAAATACTTTCTGTTGTTATTTTATTATGCTTATATTTTCACTAAAATAAATACAAGAAATGCTATTTTCATTATAAAAATTCAGGGATTGTTAAACCTCCCATGGCCTTCCCATGTCTTTTTAGACCCTCATGTAGCCATCTAGATGGCTTTTCTCCTTCAAATCTTTTTAGATCTAGAGGGTCTTTTCAGAACCCCATCTACCCATCTAGATGGCTACATTCATTTATTTTGCACAAATCAGTAAGTTCTAAACTGAATTTTAGTAAAAATCTCATAGCAAATATATATGATGATAATTCAGCATTTGCAATTTTAAGGAAGCAAAATCAAGTATATATACCCATTTCCAATGATATAAAAATATAAAAATAACATAATAGGACATTCAAGAAAATCATTTCTGTATTGATATCTGGTTAACAACATATCAGAGAGAAAAAAAATTATATAACATAGTTTAACAATAATTTAATAAATGATGAAATTAGCAATTAAATACATGAATATATTACTTGATATGAATAAAATACAGTGAAATACGTTAAACGTGAAAATGCTGGACACAAAATATCTGTTAACATGAAATAATACAACGGTCCCAACAAACTACTATGTATTTTCATGCATTTTTTTTTTCTTTTAACATAAACGAAAATTGCTTAACACTAAAAGATTTCCTTCTGGGAATGAACAAAATATGAAAAACACCAGCCGTGCAGACGAGATTTAAGCGGGGTGTGAAATGAATGGTGGTTTCAGATGTTTTGTGGAAAGGAACTTAGCTTTGAAATACCCTCAGAATAGCCTGTAATACAAGCCAATTTTGTTTATCTAAGCTACTTTCACCCTCCACCCCTACAAATGCCAGACAAAAACATCTCATCTCTCATCAGTTGACTTCGGTGACAAGTACATCACAGTGTGTGTAAAAATCAGTGGGTTTGGTTCACGCCAAAAGAAATGAAGAAGGAGGATATTGAAACTGAGCCGACACTTAATGAAATGTTTCAGATTGTTTCTAAATTATTGGATTGTCCTATCCTATCATCAGAAGAATTTGTTGCAATAGATAATATGTGTATAGCCCCAATTTTGGTAGACAAAGCCATTTTGGAGTTTGTTCAAAGCTAAAAAAATATCACTGATGCTGATTCCAAAGACAAAAATGAAATAAATAATGCAGCTCCTGTTCCTATGTCATCTGAAATGAGGAACACCATGAACAGTATGCGCAGTTGTTTACATGTGCATTCCAATGGTGAAATGAATAACAAATTGTTGGGTTTGATGTTAATGCAAAGAAAATATTTTCTAAAAACTCAATAAATATTTTGGTCTTCAAAAAACATGAAAATTTTGTATTAAATTAAGTTCATGTGGATGTTTTTGTTTCATTGATTTTTATTAAATACATGCATATATACATAGCTATGTCAATAAAATGTACTCTAATAAACTTAATTTTCTTGAACATATTCCACCCCACCCCCAATATCCTTTAACACGAAAAAATATTTCAGTTCCCTCAGTTTCACATTAAACGATAATATGTACACACAAGCCAATGGAGTGCTACTATTTTGTACTTTAAATGAAAGGCATCTATTTGGCAACATTGTTCTTTTATGCTACATAAAATTTCCTATCACCATTCTTGAGTAACATTTTTATTCTAAATCAAGGCAGTGTTGTTATAAAAAAAATGATAAAAAAATAGATATTGCACTAGAGAAACATACTGCAGACATGACCATTTATATCTAAATAGGATTTGTCAATAAATTATTAAAATATTGTTCATTTTAAACTATAGTTTAGTTTTTAGTTATTGATATATTAAGACACATAAAATATTATATTATACTTCAATCAGCAGCTAAATTCTGTGTTTTGCAGTAATTTCAATAAAAATGAGGATTAATGCATTAAGACAAAATGTGGAGTCCCTTTCTGTAATGAAAAAATTAGATTGTGATTTAATTTCAAACCTAAAGTTAGTCAAAGATCTGAGAAGCTGAATAGTTAGCTAGTTCTCAGTAATACTGAATATATTCAGAAAATTTTGTTTGATGCTGATATTGATATAGAAATAAAGCATTCAAATCTGTTAAAATCTTGATCAAAACCTTCACTAGCTGTTGTAAATTGCATGAAGATGAAAACAGTTGAGCAATATTCAAACATCATTATATAATTTTGCTATAAAAAAAGCAGTCTAATGAAATGCTTAGGCATTAAATAAAAAGCAACTGTTCTAGAAACAACTGTTAATTTAAGCAACCGTTATTATGAACTTTAATGATTTTATCTTAACCTAGGTCTCCTTCAAAGATTTATATTGACTGATGATTAAATTATAATTGTTCCTGCCAGTTCCTGTAACTGAATTTATACAATGCTATAGTTTTATCAATTAAAAAGATTCTTGGAAAACCTACCATAAATGATGCATAGAAATGTTACAAATGAAGGTATTTTTCTGTTTACTCGGTACTACTTAGCACCAAATGTAAATGTTGGTGCAAAATCTAATTGGATAGTGGCAACTCTACTAATATGTAAAGCTTCAAAAAAAAAAAAACATTAACTCATGATAGCTGTAATGTATCATAATATATATAATGTTTATGGTGCACAGTGCCAAAGCTGTGTAGACATTAAACATTGTACAACTAACCATGATGCAATATAAACAGGCTATCACATTTTGTGCTTTGGTACACATTTGGCAACAGAAAAGTACCCAAATAAGTTCAACATACATAACTACACAATATTAATACTCTTTTGTTCAAAAAGCTTAGAAGAATCATGCAACATAAGTGAAAGTGAATTTAGCTGTTAGTGGGCATTAGCATACTCTCTAATGAAGAAATGTAGGATGCAACAACACTCAAACAATGTAGTTTGCATTGTAGTGCAAACAGAGTTAAAGCATCTTTTGACTATTCAGTGAGATGTTGGATTTTGAGTAAAGGTCATTTCAGAAAAAAAAACTTGCATTTTTTCATTCAGAAAAACATACTTGTAATCCCTTGTACCTTTTCTGCCTTATTTCTCACCTTTTATACTCTTATCAAGATGGCTAAATGTGGTTAACATTTCAGATAGTTCAAACTAAAACAATATCATAGCCAATTTACTACAGATACCAAAAGAGGCATTTTTTCACTGCTTCCAGGAATATCAGATGCACTGAAGGAGGTGTAGGTGTTCCAAAGGATATTACTTTGAAGGTAATAACTTATATTTGGAATAAAGCTACCTTAAAAATATACTTCACAAGCTTTTTAAGCACATGACTATATGCTTCATGAAAAAATTAAAATGCAGCTAAGTACAGTAAATCAGAAATATAGTAATTAATAGTTATTGAGAATAGAAAAAAACGTAATAAAATTATATTATTAGCAAAGGACATCTCAACAGTGGAAATAATATGACTTAATAGGTAGCCTGCTAAACTAAGAACTTGAGGCTGTTTCTATTTTTCAACTATTTTAAATACTTTTTAATAATTCTAAATCACTCAAAATATTGCTTAAATACTCCTTCTTTTTTAATGATGCTATAATAATATAAGTGTGAATAATTGCATCACATGCATTCCTATTTCTATATCATTTAAAGCTATAAAAGTATTATTATGAGAAAGAACAACAAATCAGAAGATTACAAATTTGTTACCAGAGATGGTGCAGGTGGCATAGCTGGTGATACAGTTCTGATATGCAAAGGTGAACGAGCTTTTACTTCAGCTTCTGGTTTGTAACTAATAATGTTTTGCCCAAATCCTGGTTCCACTAAAATCTTAAATATTTGCAGAAAAAGTAAGTACACTTTTTTGATTACAAATTCAAACACTAATTAATAATATTTCAGCAACAAAGGAAAAAAATCAGAAACAAATTACCTGGCCATCTATAAATGCAACTTCTCCACGCAGTACCACACGCCTTACTTGGCCTTTAACTTTGCGACCAGCAAAAGGTGTCCATTGAGCTTTACTAAAAGAAGTTTTGGAAGGTATTTCCCATTCTTCATCCAAGTCTACTTCTACATATGTGTTTTTTTGTTCTGGCAGGCTAAAAATTTTTCTTGGATTATGGTACAATTTATTCTCCAAATCCTATCAAGAATAGTCATAAGATATCTTATATAACAAATAACAATTTATAAAAGCATGCATATTGAAAGCAAATATGAAAAAGCTAATGAAATAAAACAAATATATAATAAAATTTCAAATATTTTTTATTGTTAAATTCTGAGCTAGTATAAAAACAACACTCAATACAGGCTCCAAATCAAAATATTCACGGCATTTTTTTTTT
>KK112520.1:174063-213937 GCA_000611955.2 Stegodyphus mimosarum | reverse complement strand
TTTTTTTTTTTTTTTATTCTGAAAGTTTTTTTAGTTTCCAATGGAATCTGTTCTATTTCAAATTGATAGACTCAAAAAATAACAAAAGGTTCATGGCAAAGAATAGCTACAATGTGACTGAAAGATCCTTCAAAAGAAATGTAAACTTAAAGCAGAACAAAATCAACAGAGTGTTTTCTTATTTATCAAATATAATAATAGTTTATACAATAACGAATATATGATGGTTTACATTCTCCTCTTTTTTGTTACTCTGACGGATGAAGGAGAAGAAAGAAGGTGACACATTTTTTTAGATTATAGCTGATAAAGTAGATAGATTGTCCACAAAAACTCCACTTTTACTGACTTACTATAACAGTTACCGCACATGAATCAATTCTATTAAATTATTTATTCTTATATTTATACTACAAATGCCAATTAATCTTCAATTCGCATTTATTGATGTAAAAGATTTATTCAGGAAGACAAGTTTTTTTTTTTTATTTACTCAGTAATATTACTTGGTGTAAGAAGTTTTCACAATGTACAAAATTTTTAAATTATTTAATTCAAATTTGTTCAGATATTTCAGAAAACTATGGTTCAACACTCACAGACTTAATGTGAATACATAATTAAGACAGTAAAACAGTC
Source organism: Stegodyphus mimosarum (assembly GCA_000611955.2). Lineage (NCBI taxonomy): Eukaryota > Metazoa > Arthropoda > Arachnida > Araneae > Eresidae > Stegodyphus > Stegodyphus mimosarum. Next base: position 213,298 of record KK112520.1, on the reverse strand, counting down.
AACCGAAAACAATACAAAACTAAGCACTCTGAGACATATTTTACTAGTACACTTGAGACATATTTCACTAGTACGCTTGGGACATATTTTACTAGTACACTTGGGACATATTTTACTAGTACACTTGAGACATATTTTACTAGTACACTTGGGACATATTTTACTAGTACACTTGAGACATATTTTACTAGTACACTTGAGACATATTTTACTAGTTGTAGAGAAAATAAAATCCTCTCAATTACCTACTCTTACAGATTACATAGTTGAATCAGGAAGAAAAATGTTCTTGGTTTAACATAAAAATTACAAACTTTTGTTTTATTAGTTGTGTCACATCATACATGCTACCAATTGCTAGTAATTTAGATCAGATTTTAATTTCAAGTCAAAAATATTATTGGATAATAGTCTTAATTACTGTTATATATATGATATTAATCTTTTCACAGGCTATCTAATGAAAAATTTCATTCTAGAAGTTCAAACAAATATATCTATATTTTGTTCCACATTTACTCTCTTAAAGACATAAGAAATAAGTAAGAAAAATTAACAGCCTCAGTAACTCCACTTATGAGACTATTTGTCAGAGAAAGAAAATATTGGTGCAACACACACATTATAAGACAAAAGAAACCAAACAATTTTCTAATGAAAGACACATGGCCACAACTAAATAAAATGTGTTATTCTTTCCTTATAATATCACTGTTGCTTTCAAAGTAAGTATAATTAATACATAACCAATAAAGTGTACCATTTTATCTCATTCTTTCTTTATTGAAACAACTATGATACATTTCTTACACTTCGAAAAAACTGACAACAGTTAAAATGAACTGATGATAAAAGTATGTCTCCTTGCTGGAAGTAGTGAATTGAATGCATATTTCATTCTGGAGAAAATCGTTCAGTGGAGCATACCCTATAATGGAAACATCCAAATTGGGCATTCTCTGATTTAAATCTCCCTAGTCAAGAATCAAAACCCTACATAATAACAACCACCAATTAAAGACTGCCAAACTACATATAACTATTCTACTACAGGTACACAAAGACTTTTTAAAAGCTATTTCTTGATAAAATATTAGTAAAATTAGTCATTAGCAAAATACACAGAGCTTATTAAGAGTAAGAAAATACAATTTTTTTTATCCCTACAGGCGGATTTGAATATTTTAAAAGTACAAACTTCTAAAGTAAGTCTTCCTTCGTTTACAGCTGTTAGGAGCAATGGAAGCATTGTTTCAAGACCAGGAAAGCCAGGTGGTGCAGCTTCACTCGTCTTTTCTGCCAGAGTATGAGGAGCTATTGGGAAATATTTATAAAATTATAGAATAACTGACCCATAAATATTTTTAAAAAATACTAACCTATAAATATCGTAAAAATGTAAAACAATTATAGGGAAAAATCAAATTTTTCAGCATATGCATTTTCAGATCATACATACGCAAAACAGTTTTAAAGAAATAAGCACGAAACTTATTTTTTAAAAAAAGCCTTTAAGCTCATAATTATGATTTGATGCATGAATCGTTATTAGGATTCATTAAAGGAACACAGGTGTTTGAAGGATGATCAGAAACAGTAAAGAGAAAAATATCACTATTAACTATCATTATACAGTTCTCACATAAGAAAAAAACAATAACAATGCTAAAAAAATCATAGCAATAATAATTAGTACTGAGATTAGCACTATAAAACGATTTCTAGCTCCTCTTCAAACATCTGAAATGTTCTTAAAAAGAATATTCATTCACAAAACGAAATCTTTTACTTAGAAATTAATAGTTATGACAGACAAAATTTGAAAGAACAAAGTGTTTCAGCAGATTAAAAGCTTAGCTTAATTCTGAAAACTTTATCATTACAGAGTAAAAAAACTTTAAAATATTACACCAGTCATTTCACTGAAATATTATTATACTAGGTGTATGTAAAAATAGACTGGACCGGATTATTTGCTTATAGTAAAGCATGGTAAGCTATCTGCCGATGAGAAAGGAAGCCTAAGTGTAAATTTTTAGGATAAAGAAAACCATGAAAACTTCATGTGAAATATAACAAAGTAATTTAAAATATTTCTGTTCATCTTTCACACAGAAAAGTATGCAAATAATACAGTATATAATAGCAGATGATCAAACTCAAATGTTGTTGTTGTCCATGAATTTCGTGGAAGAATGGTTGCCAGACCCTAAAAAAAGTTGGACTTTGAAAGGTTATTTCCATTCGAGTTTTGAGGTAGAGCACCCTGGAGGTGGTCTGAGAGTCTCCCACTCCTCTTCCCTACCACCCATAAACATGAGAGGCCTTTCAGCTGGCAACATATTTAGATAGCCTCAATGCCACAAAAGCATTATACATTTATAAGCATCCATGCCTTCTCTGGTTTTCGAACCTGGCCCTTCGGTACAACAGTAGACTCATCTAACCACCATACCGTTTGGGGGAGCAACTCAGATGTTCTCCCATTAAATTGTAAATCTTCAGTGTTCAATTTATTGATACTCATATATGCTTAATGACTGGACTATAATAGAAAAAAAATTCATTGAAGATTAAATAAAATATAAAATAAACATACTATATTGTTGCTTACCATGATCAGTAGCAAAGCAGTCAATGACATCTAAGTTTTCCCAGAGAGCATTTTGATCATCCATTGTAGCCAAAGGTGGTTTTACTCTCCCTTGCAGCTCACTTAAAGTTGATAAATCTTCAATGGATAAAAATAAATGATGAGGGCAAACTTCACATGTTACAGGTAAACCTTTCCCTTTAGCTTCTTTAATTAGCAGTATCTAAAGAGGGAAAAGAATATGAAGCTAAGATAATAAATAATTTAGTTACTTCTGGAGTAATTATATCTATATATTCATTTTTATCTTACTAAAACAAAGGTAATTAATAATATACAGTATAAATTAAAAACACATATGAAGTCTTTCAGTAAGGCCCAACTGGTTTGAATATCTTGAAAAGTAGTCTCATGACTTGGTATAAGGAAATTTGTTTCACTAACTACAGAGAAACCTACCAACTAATCTAAATAAGGGAAGAATTTGTTCACAGAGAACTTTCTAAAGGAAACTCTTTCATTTTTACAATACACCTAGAGGAAAACATGAAAATGCCCACCAACCAGTCTACTCAACAGAATTTGGCCTTAAATCAAAGCAATGGTGTTCAGCTGTTTTATTCACTCAGCCACTTGTGGGAAAATAGGAGGAATCTTAAGAAAAATAGGAGAAATAGGAGTGAATCTTACTGTCCATATATGAACACTCATACTGCTGGGTACTTTTAGCTAGAATACAGATGATATTAGGAAGTATCTATATAGTAATAGCATTATATTCTCAATGGCTGAGTAAGAAAAACAATAAATTACAAATATAAAGTATTAACTGGTTTCATTCATCCATCATCTTTGGAAAGCCTTCTCAATCATTCATATGAATAGTTTTCATAGATAAATGCTAAAATTTAAAACAAAATCTACATCAGATTTCATGGTTTATTAAAAGAACTCACCCAGGTAATTAGTCAGTAATGTTTCATTTTCCACTCATTAACACACACCAAAGTATTCATACATGCATAAAAAGTTTATTTTACACAGTCCAATCCCATTAATGTGAACACCACCTACTTTCGATATCAATATGAAATAATAGATCACAAAAGGCAGGTGGTAGCACATTGCAGTGCAGCATATTATAAAACGTGCCCGAGAGAATCAGAATGCAGTATTGGCGCAACACAGAAACAGAGTGATTTTTCTGACATCATGGTTCCTTCAGAACAAGCATGATCACTGGCTTTCGAGCCAAGGGTGGAAGCATTTTGACTCTCTCCCCGCACATCTTGCAGCAGTCCGCTTTACAAAAGGTGGTTATTCTGGCTTTTGACAGATGGCCGCATTAATGTGACTGGACTGTGCAAGTTTCTTTCAAATTACACAAAGGCCATATGACCAATTTCTGAGGCATTTAAAATGTTTCCAGATAGACTTCAGAACAAATAGCACAATCAACAAAACTAGAGGTCACCCTTGTTAAAACAATTTTATTCAAAGGCATTGAGTAAAATATCAATGAATAGTCAAAAGATGCTTCTGAATAATTAATTAAAAATTAGTTGTAGTAAGCAGCACCACAAAACACAAACTACTAACAGTAACATCAAATCTCATATCGGGAATATCATACAAAATGGATCATACAGAATTGCATTCTTGTACCTCTTGCCATGTAAGAAGTAGGCTGTTACATCTGTATCAAATTAACATACCAGATCAACATAATTTACCAGAATATACCACAAGACACAGGAATGCTGAAAGTCAATGAATCGGTGTTATTGCTTACTCACAGAACTGATTCCAAGTGATGGAAATTTTGCAGATGTCCTGGTTGAGGTTGTTCAAAGGTTACTGATAAAAATTTTATTACAAATGAAAAGCATATTTAGTTTCCCTTCTATATTTTATTTCCACACTAAATCGTATAACAGTACAAAATAGCCAGAAAACATTACATAACAGGAAAGTACTATACACTGTGAAGATGACATCCGTCCTAGTTCGTTCCGTATGGAATTGAACATCATTTATGTGGAAATCAGTTACATTGGCATACAAGGCCTGTTGTTCATTACATATTTTTTTCTTTTGTTATAAGATATTTTGAATAGCACAGTATTACATATGAATATTCATATTACATAATTGAATACTATATACAAGGAGAATCATATGTACATATATATATGCATATGGTAGCACATTAAATGACTATTACATTTGGTGTATATAAATAAAGTGATGACAATGTGGAAGAAAGATTTTTAAACTACAGGCAACTAAATGACTACTAAATGACATTATGCAAATTGTTTTTGGTATTTCATGGGTTAAACTGGCATATTTACAATAATGGAATGAACACTTGGATAATGAATGTTAGATAACAATGTGTAATAATGTATTACAATGGATGTATATATATATATATATGTCAGGAAGTTGATTCGATGGTACAAAGATTTTAATATCAAAAGATTTAAATAACTAAATAAAAAAAATTAAATACTTATAATACAGGAGCTGAAACCGAGTTTTAGCTACTTGAGGAATGACTGCGATTAGAGCTGTTCCAGATTACTGCATTTTTGCAGCGCAATATGTAATGATAGCATGTAGTTTCGATAGTGCAACATTGTTATTTTCAGTATTTTTCCACTATGCTGCATGAAACATGGGTGCAGGCTTTTTTAGATGGAACTTCACCATCAAGCAACATTCAAAGTAATAGTGATCCGGGCTGCCCACTTTCCCACAGTCGCAGGTGTCTGTGTTGGAAAGACCAAACCTAAACAGATTTCCTTTGTACAGTCCATGTCCTGTTAGCAAATGTCACATGCTGCCAGTTTTGCTCTGTAGATCCATGCTTACACTTGGGAGCATTGCATGTGTATATCAACCCGTTGTGGCATCATTTCACCAGATTTGCCAGTGTCTTATCAGAAGTTTGTAGGTGGAATGTTTTAGCAGTGAGATTGGAAGTGTTGTGGGATACTCAAGAAAAGATGCAGTATTGATAGCTTCTTTAGCCACTACGTCTGCATTTTCATTTCCTAGTACCCTACTGAGTACAAGACGAAAAGGGATAGGGATGCTGAGGAGAGTTCTCTGTATTTTATGAACCAGAGGGCTCCAGCTGTGCATGTTTGAAAGTGCTTGCAGGCTAGAGTCCGTATAAATATGAACTTGATAAAGACCATTCCTATGACTGTGGCTGATTGCTGCATATAAGGCTACGAGTTCTGCCTGAAACATTTAGTTACTTTCATTCAGTCTTCATTTCCAGGAGAAGATAATGCTTCCTTTATCCAATTCACAGAATCTACATCCTGCGCCAGTCTCTGTCTTAGATCCACCTGTGTACAATGCATGATCATTCTGGGCCAGAGAATCTGAGTTTATACTGATGGTGTCCTTTAGGTCAAATTGTGCTGGGTGACAAAGCGAATGAACTTTGTATTTTTCATATCTGTGCGGATTATGCTCTGTCCTCACAATGATGTATTTTTATTTAACATTGTAGCTTTTATCACTCCGGCTTCCCTCTCTACTATAAGATCAAGAGGGGGGAAAGCCTGCAATGACTTGTAGCACAGATGTTGGAGAAGTCTGATAGGCCTGACAGATGAGCAAAAGTTGACGTCTTTATAAGGAAAAGTTTTCTTTATGGTAGAAGTGAGGTTGTGGCCCCAGATGGAGGCTCCATACAAAATAATGCATTCTGAAATGGTTTTGCACCAAGATTTCAGATGGAAGAACACGGAAGTACTAGAGCAATTCATCCCTGCTGCTATTCCAACTGGAAAATTTAACTATTGCCACTTAATTTTACACAAATAATTATATAAAGTTATTCTTCAACATATTCCCTTAGTTTTTACTTCATATATTAAATTCAAAAGTTAAATTTACCATTATTATTGATTTTAGTTTAAAATCTTCTTAGTTATCTTACTTCAATAAGTTACTTCTAAAATTAAAAATTGTATTCTTATCAATTTAATCCACTTTGATTATTAACATTTAAATTAGTTATAATAGTTTATTGGTTGTTTCTACCAAAACGTTTTTAAGTATAAAAGTTCTTTAAGACAATCTGGGTGCTGTTATAAAGTTCTTTAACTTCTGCTTTATGTTCTCAGCTTCTGTAATCAATAAAAAAACTATTGATTGTCTCCTCATACTCCAACTCATAGGATTCCCTTAAAAAAAATCATGTATCCAGTAGTACTTCTGCACACTTCTGTATCACTTGCATAATCAGCATCACAGAAAACTAATTTTTCTGTGACGTAGAAATTATAATGAAGAACTAAATTTACAGTATTTTTCAGATACAGCGCTTTTCACATCTTCAACATCTTTCACAAATGGATTTTTTATATGTGTACTTTCAAGACCAACAGCAAGTAGCTATTTCTTTATATGCAGTCATTTAAAATTTCTCTATTATACCTAGTTAGTACCTTAACTGTTTTAGTGTTATTCCTAGTTCATTTCTTTCCATTTGCAAACAATTACTTGGATGTTCTACACTTGCCTCAAATTTATTTGACATTTCTTCTAAAAATGTCTTTATTTAGTTTCTGTCTTTTCCAATCAAAATACCATCAGCAACAACTCTTGCATCAACTGTTACTGCTAAAATCAATGAGAAATCATTTGTTTTAAACACACCTCTATCATACTTGGTTTGAATGAAACTTTTTCTGTTTAGAACCTTTGTGAAGCAACCATTCTAATTGAAAGGAGTTCCTTTCAATCCATAAAGATTCTTCCATAATTTCAACATTTCCATAATCAAAACCTACTGGAACTTTCAAGTAAATATCTTCTTTCAAGCCTGAGGACAGCATGTTTCTTCAAATCCAATTCTTTCTTCTTACTCTTTAAAAAGGCCATCTCAATTTAACATTAAAAATCCATTCACTGCTTAAACTTTTCTCATCTTTTGCTTCACTTTCATTCACAGCTTTCCAAGTTTTATTTTCAATTACAGACTTTTTCTCTTCTTCAATAGCTTCTAGCCATTTTCTTTATATTCTCCCGATACTGCTTCCTGGTATGAAAACATTAGACAGCAAAGTCTCTATACTTTGCTGATAATTTTCTGTTTCTAAGGAGGCCATTCTTCACTTGATCTTCATGTGTCTCATTTTTATCTTCATTCTCATTATCAGTTTCTAAATCATCCTCTTCGACAGTGGAAATGCTTTCATCTTGATTATTTTCTAAAATTTCCTTTTGGTTTTCTTCTCACAGAAATGTCTTTGAATCTAGATCACAGAATTGTCTTTTTCTTTTCTCCAGAGAATATATCTCTGGATACATCTCTGGATATTTTCATTTTTCTTGTATTTCTGTCATATAATCTATAGCCTTTTGCTCCATATCCAATAGTTTTCATTTCATGAATCAAGCCTTTTTAATTAGTTTATTAACGTAAATATATGCTTACTTCCAAATGTTTTCAATCTTGATAAATTAAGTTTGTCTTTGTTTTTCCATTTTCCACTAATGTTGCACTAACTGCTTCTGCTGGGTTATAGTTTAACAAATAAGCTGTAGTTCAAAAAGCTTTTCGTTACATTTAATTTTCTAATTTAGAATCTTTTAGCGAGGCTCTTGTTTTTTCTAATAATATTCGATTCAGTCTTTATGCTTTTCAATTTAATTAGGGTAAAAAAAGAAACAGTATAATCCAAATTAATTCTTTTGTTCTGACACAAACTTTAAATTTTCAGTCACATATTTTAATCCATTATCACATCTTAATTTTGATATTTTCATATTTCATTTAACTTCTGGTTCTGATGGAAAAACACAGATGAACTGAACCAAAATAGCCTAATCTTCTGCACCATAATGTAGTTTCAAATGCCTTCCCTTCAGCTAAAGCGCTCGCATTCTTCACTAATTTCTTCTCATTTATATGACAAACCGTTTTCAGTTGTATACCCTTCTAAAATTTTTCTGCCTTTTTTATTTCTACATTACCATTAAAGAATTTAACTTTGCGACCATTATTAGTTATGGCATGTACTAATAATAAATTCTTACTTAACACTAAAACATTCAAGACATCATTCAAAACATATTCATTAGTTTTCATTGCACTTAATTTCTTACTTATCATAGAACTACAGCTTTTTAGCCTAAAAACATTCTGATGCAACAGTCTTATAATCCCATTATTTTATCACAAATTTGGACTTAAAAACAGTTTTCAAATGCACCATCTAAGGAATCATTAACTAACTAAAAGTGGTATTGCCCACTATATGATTACCGAAATATTTATATTTACCTGACAAAGTTGCCAAAATTTAAAAAATTATCTTTTCATGATTCTGTTCTGTCAAAGAAATGGGTAGAAGAACCTTCAAATTCATATCTACTCCATCAAGACAGCTTATCTCAACTAGCTGTGCCATAACATTCTTTTTAACAGCCCGTGGTCCTTTTGCTTTATATCTACATTGCTTCAATTTACATCACACAGATAACAGTATATGCGAAACTACAGGAACTATTGATCATTATATGTTTGAATGTGATATAACCAAAGATTTACATTTTCAACCCTATACATCAGAAAATGCCAAACTATAATTCAAACAACTACTAAAAAGTAATATCCTCAGACAAAAGCTCAAAAATCTAATAAACTATTTATCAGGAAACTGCGACAATTTGAAGGCAGCATAAATACTATTACTTTGTTGTATAATCATGTAATAAAATATTATTATATACTTACTTAATCAAAATTAATTGCTGTATTATCAAAATGTTGGCAAAAACAACTATTTTGTTACTTATATGCTATTTCTATTTTATATTGTTATGTTATGTTATTGATATTATTATGTAACTAAATTATGCAATAGTGTCCTTATTTTGTAAATATTGAAAATTTTATAATAAAGAGCAGATAGTGGATGGCCCCACGTAATAAGCAACTAAGCTGAGAAGTCTTCATGACGGTGCAGCTGCTTATTTCATGGTTTCCTGTCCTGTCAAAGGATTTAACCTATACACCAGGTATTTTATTTTACTAATATGGGAAACTAAATCTCCTAGTTTATCAGACATATCTTTTGAATTAGCAGAATTTAATATATGCATCACTGGAACTATATATAATCAAAAATATATAATTTCTATCTGTAGTAGAAAATATATATTTTTGAGCCTTAGCATCTTTAATCCACATCAATTTAGTTTAATTTTTAATATCACTTAAATTTTCGTTTTTTATTACTATCTTATATAAAATAATTAACTTCAATAATATTACTATTTGAAATTTCAATACTTGGAATGAAGAAATATCTTTAAACTGTAAAAAAAAAAAAAAAATTTCACTTGCACCCAGTTTACTTCTTTTAGAACAATTTCATTCACATTAATTCTGCACATTTGCTCATTTTAATTAATGTAAGCTCATTTAAATCGTTTTAACCATGCACCTGCTATCATGATATTTTTAACTGTACAGCATATATATATATATATATATATATATATATTTTAATAATTTATTTTTCCACAAAATCACACATCAGTACATAACACCCAAAAAATATTACATAGCAAGAAAATAATAGTGCAGTTTCTCACTGTTGCCATTCCAAACAGAAAATTAAACTGTCACTACAGTGTAATAATACTGTCGACATTCAATTTTACATAAATAATTAAATAAAAATTATCCCTTAACAGTTAACAATCCTTCAGAACAAAGTGCCACCCTCCTGCAAAGACATTTTTTAATGACAACTGGAAGAAGAGTATTGGGAAAAAAATTCACAGACACCTTAACACATGAACTGAATGTACGCAAACCAACTGTTTGCATCCCAATGACTTCTCAATCTCATAATGCTGAAAGAAGCTCAAGTGAAGAACACTGAAACCAAGGACTTCCTAAGTAGAGCTTTCTTTTCCAACAAATCCAGATTTAGCCTAGAAGAGGATAACTGATGACTATTTCCGATTTCAAGAGAATATGGCATTTGATATAACTCAGCATATACTAAAGAAAAATCACATTTTGCTGGAGATGTTTGGGCAGGGATAAGCTTAAGTGGGCACACTAATTCGTACATCATTCGGAACAAGTTCTTAACTAGTCAAAGATGGTATAGGCACTTATTTCTTAGATCCTTTGCCATGTCTTGTATTGCTACCATTGGTGATTCACCTTTTTTATGCATAATAATATCCAACTTACTCAACTCATCAAATGCACCTTGTGACCCAGATGGTGGGAGAAGAAACAAAGGATATAGAATAGTCAGCATGCTTCCTAAATCTGATTCCCATGTATATGCTTGGGATACATTAGGCAAAGAGATTGCAGGCAGACCATAACTTCCATCTATGCACTTTCAAGTGAAAAACATCTTTCTTGAAGAGTAGGGAAGATTTCCTTGAAACCTCATTGACCACTTCATTAATTTAATGTCTTGAAAGTATGAAGCCATCTTGCATGTTTGTAGTGATCATACATCTTGTTAGAAAATTCACAAAATTTATCAATGCATATTTTTGTTTTCCAAAAGATACAGTTCTTTTGGGTAGTTATGGCTTTGGTAGTGTGTATATATATATATATACTTTTGTAATATTGTGCTGTATATTTACTAGCAGTAGCATCAAATCATCAAATTTGCAAAATCATCTGCTCACCTAATTATTTTGATCAGTGTATTTTGTAATGCATCTGTTTCCTATTGCATAATACTCTAATAATATATGCTCTTGTTTCAAATGAAAAATTACAAAGTTTCAAAACAAAAATATTGAAAATGTTCTTTATTTAAATATTAAATTTAAAAAACTTACCTCATCTCTTGTTGCTACATGACAAATATGAATAGGCCTGTGAGTAAAAACTGACAACAAAATGGCTTTAGCAGCAGTTGAACCTTCAGCATGAACACAGAGAGGTAAATCAGGAGGACAACTTTCAAAGTGCTGTAAAGAAAAAAAGGCATCTTTAATGTCAATTTTTAAGCATATTTTAAAGTAACTGGCAAGAATACAAGAATCCACAGAAAAAAAAATTAATTAAAAGTTAAAAAGCTAAATTTGTATTCATAACTTCTCACCTTCTTCCAGTCTTCCAAGGAATGCAGCTGTAGTGGACCATAAGTTGGATTTAGATACATCTTTAAGCCAATTATTTTTGGCCAAATATGCTGCAAAGCTTCAAAATTATCAGAAGTTGCTCCAGCAAATAATGCATAATCACATCTGGCACCAGCTTTAGCTTTCTAAATTTAATCAGAATTAGTATATATAGTGAAGAGTAAATACTTGGTATGACATAAGCAACAGATTGTATATTTACATTAGTTATAATTAACTCTCTTTATAACAATATAAACACGAAAGTAGTTTTGGGAACTATGAAACAAATGCGGAAATAAAGTTAGAAGCAAAAATTATAATTAAATAACAAAAAAATCTCTAAAAGCATTTAAAAACTTAGCCAAATTGATAAAACATACTTCATGCATGTAATTTCTCAAGTGGAATAAAATGATCATAAAAACCATACACGGCATGGCTCACTAAATGTTGTGACATTAATGCAATAATTATACTACAGATATTAAACATGCAGATAAATGAATTACTTATGCAGAAAATTAAAAATACTGCATGAAACAGATACTAAGAAATTAAAAATTTTAAAAATACTAAGCTACATAGTATAAGACAAACTATGTGATTATGAAATACACAACAAAATAAACTTAAAATTGATAATTGTTTTAACACCACATAATCAGCTAGTCTTCCATGCAAAAAATGTAATATGTGATATGGTACATCCATGTCGCATATGTTATAACGCGTATAATTGTGGACTCTAATAATATCTCTGATTTAACATAAACATACAATTAAGTTTTAGCAGCATAATTAAGCATGTGAAACTATTTGCCTCAGATATGCTTTTGAAGTGGAAACAATTTCAACTTATAAAGTAAAAAGAATTTTAAATAAATTATTTGAATTTTATTCTTAATATACAGGTAATGAGTGATATCACTGAAAGCTATTAAAGAAGTTTTATGTCTTATAATGATTCCAAAAAAGAGAGAAAACATTTGCTGAATATCTAAATAATTATATACCATAAAGATCAAGTGCACCTATAATGTAGAAACAATCTTAAACTTTCAAGTGTATGAAGTTTTTAATGAAACCAATTTATAAAATGCAGTTGATAATGCTATCAAAAATTATAAATGAAGTTTATTTTTTCCTATGATTCTAAAACAACCCTTATTTTTTAGATCTGTTTTGTATCTGAGTAGTTATATGTAATAAAAAATGTTAATAAATTGAGTTGTAGAAACAAAGGGTTAATTTAAAACTAAATTGCCTATTTGAACAAATTAATATCTTCAAGGCTTTTCCTCATCAATACTATTAAATTTCCTTTCACTGAATCCAAAAGTAAATGAAACACATTAGTTGCTAGATTCAGAGCATATGGCAAGTGATCATATGGCAAGTCTCATGTATATGAATTATTCCAGCTTTTGACAAGCTTGATTACTGAATGTCTATTCTTATATATTATTAAACAGCCCTTTCAGGTAAGCTTATGAGTTTAAATATAATACGAGTTTAAAATTTGCTAATAGCTCTGCTACTGAATAAGGTGTTAATCTTTCACTGCAAAAAATGATATGGAAGAACTTCTTAAACTATAAGATCATTTAAGAAGATTGTTAACAAGAAAACCTTTTATAGAAAAATTTTGTTCTTAAGTTATATGTGTATAAAGAAAAGTTTATTAATCATTAGCTTAGATCTGTCCTAATAAAATTGCAATAAATCATCAAAACAATTTTCATGATATAGTTTCAAAGTCTAAGGAATTATCTTGAAATGATGCACCTTACCTGAAGTGCAAGGGTTAAGGAATCTTTATCAATAACAGGGGGATTAGTATTTGGCATAGCACACACTAATGTCACACCACCTGCCAATGCAGCAGCAGTACCTGAAGCAAAATCTTCCTTATAAGCAGCTCCAGGTTCTCTCATATGCACATGAATATCAATAAGTCCAGGAAGAGTAACCATACGACTGGCTGTAAGGCAATCTATATAAGGCTTCACCAAGGGTTCACCTTTAATCCTATGCAGGGACTAAAAAAAAGCAATTTACATGAAAAAAATAAGGAATTAAACATGGACATTATTGTCCATATAAATGTAAATTAAAAGTTTCATGAAGACAAAATTTCAGCTTTGAAAATAATTAGTTCAATATGAAAGATGCATTTAAGAAATACAAATTTATAGTAATACAAAGAATAATCTTTCTTTTAAAGCAGATGCATATTATTTAAACAATCAACTCAGGATTGCATGAAAACAGTGCAAATACAAACATAATTATGATATTAATAATGCTCAGTAAAAAAAGTTCAGTAAGCTTTTCTTTAAACAATTATAAACTCCTTAATTTCTTTACAATTAACCATTTTCTGTTCAAACTAATTTAAAAAATAAATAAATAAATATTTTTGGATATTTGGATGTTTTTCAAATATTGATAATATAATTTTTAAATAATTCAGAAATACAAAATTTTAAATATATTGCAACTGTATTAATTAAATTACCTCAATAAGCAATTTAGCACATTTTACATCTGTTATTAAAGGAATTGCATAATTCAAAGCCATCCTACGAGTCTGATAACCATGTGATGCCCTTGCATAACCACCACTGTGTGTTGGAAGATTAATAACAACATCAAATTCCTTTTGGGCAAGGTAGTCTGTTATACTCTTTAAATAACCTCGACTTTCCCCTTTATTGTCATAAGGCCACTCAACAGGTTCTATCTATAAAAAGAAAATTCTATATGTGTACGTATACATGGCAAAACCAAAAGAATATTTCCTATTCACTTCCTTTAATGGACATACAAATTTTAAAAAATAAATTAACAGATTTTAAACTTAATGATTTGTTTCCACATTCCAATGACATTTAAAAAATTGGCTTTAATATTCTTACTTCTTAAAACTCATATTATCATTTTTAAAAAGACTTACTTGGATTCAGGCTGATTAGGAGCTCAAAAGTTGGCACAGCCATTCATGATAAAATATTATCATAATGAAGCAATATAAATTCTCAAAAAGAGAGTTTTAAGATACTCTAATACCACTAATTATACAAAAATTAGAATATTTCCTTAAAAATTAAGCTTCATATTTAAACCATAAAAAAATAGCATCCACATATTAACAAGAAATTAAGTCAAAAAACTTACCGAAATCCCTTTCATAGAATAATAATCTGCAGTTCCAGTGCTGCCATATAATTTCAGTGACATATTTTGCAGTATTCTAACATATGGTAATAATTCTTCTTTGTGCTATTAAATAAAAAAAAACTCAGTTTCTTCAGAGAAAAAAAAATTGAAATAGGAAACACAAAACATGCCATGAGTAATATATAACATAGTGCATCTACAAAGTATAAAAACTATTATTTTTCCACTAAATTCAGAAAAGTTACTAACTCCTAAATAGCAAAAATGACTACTAACATATCTCAACTTACTTGATGTCAAATAACGTGTGCTTACAGAAAGAAATTTAAATGATAAATTTTTATTTGATTTTATGCAATTGATATAAACTATTGAGGGTTCAAAAACTGAAAGGAAAATTTTCTTATTATCTATTTTCTATTAGTTTGATAGAAAGGTTAGGTTAGGTTATTCAATTATGGCAAAGCACACGAGGGCTATCTGCCTAAAGGGAGGGATGCCTTCGTGGAGGACTTTCTAATGGAAACTGGCTCGTATACACGTTACACATGGGGAAAACCACGAAAACGCCCATGCAGCCAGCCCGTTCGCGGGATTCGAACCTCGGACCGAACTACCAGTGTTCAGCGTCCTTACCGCTCGGCCGCTGGTGGGCCAGTTTGATAGAAAGAAAAGTGCAACTGTTCTTAATGAACCTGACACTGAGACTGGCTACATTCTTTTAGAGCATTCCCTTTAAAAGGCACAGTCTGAATACTACTTTAGAAATTCAAAAACCACAATAAGAAACAGTGCCCCAACAAATAACTTCCATGGAAGCATTCAGAAGCTCTATGATAACAGATGTATAGAATGAAAATTTATTTTCTTCAAACCTTTATTTTTTCAAACCTTCAAACCTCAAATTAAGAATTTAGTACTAAAACTTTGTAGATGTAGTATGTATAAATGAAGTTAAGTAACATACAGAAAATAAAAGCAAGATACAAAATTTTAAGGCATAAAAATATTTTAGTTATTTACCAATAAAAAATATTAAAAACTGTTTTGTGTTCTTACCTTATAGCTACCTATGGAAAGAAGAACTGCTCGCTGAGGTATATGAAAGCCAGTACTAATCAAAGCTTTTAAATATGCTTCATAAACATTCTCTCCAAAGCAAGCAACTTCTCCAGTACTTGCCATTTCAACACCTAGAGTCACATCAGCACCATCCAAACGAGAAAAGGAAAATTGTGGAACCTAAAAGTTTCAATTAAATTAAACAATGATTAAAACAATGATTAAAAGTACAAATAATTCAAACATATCCCAAAACTGGAAAAAAATTAACAATATCAACAATATAATACCACTGAATTACCACTTTTATGTATATTTTCCTTAGAACTAAACATCTGCTAAAACATGGAAGAAAAGCATATTGAGGAATTTGACATGAAATTTTAAGTTAAGCAAAGCTCAACCTCGGATTTATAATGTTGCAGGTAAGCATAATGCATTTTTAGCAGACTACGGAGGGCTTCCCCCCCCCTTTTGTTTTCAGATAGCAAAATGGCAAATTTCTACTTTATACAACATTCTGCAAGTAATGTCTCCTTTCCAGTTTTTCTGACAAAGTAATTAATTTAGTTTTATTTTTAACAGTAAATTTTTAAATAAAAGAATATATTTGCATCTTTTATAATAACAGGAGTAAAATTATTTTGTAATTCAAAAAATTTATTTACATGACTAATTAAGTTAAATTAAGAAAATATTGCCATTAATCTTCACATGAAGATCTGAAGTTTTAATGCAAACATTAAAGTTATTATCATGAGGATGAAAATTATACACTTATATATTCAATTCCATTGAATATTTTAAGTTTTTACTTCAGATGGAGGCAAAACACTAAATGAGCATGTAATAAAAAAGATATTTAGATATTTTAACATGCCTGACATTACAATATACAATTTTTTTAATAAATAATCAGCAATATTGTCTCAATGTGTAAAAAAAAAAATCTTAAAAGATCTAAATAATAAAAAAAATCAGATTACTTTTACGAAATTTAAGCAGATAATTTTAGATAAAAATTTTAAAATATCAATTTTCCAAATTTTGAACTAAAACTTTGGTTAATTATTAATCAATCTACCCTCTTAATTTCATTCTGACATCTTAATTAGTATGTCAGAAATGTTTTCACAAGTGTTTTAAGCATTTAAATTTTCATAACTTAGAAATTAATGAAATACTAGATTATCATTAATTACTTTTTGACTGTATTGTAATTTTATTTCTAGTAATATATATTAAAATAATCTAAATAAATGAATTAAGCTTTTAATTTTTCAATAAGCTTTGATTTCCCAAAGAATTAACTAAAGTTTTAAAATATCAAAACTATGAAAAAGTGTTACTAATTAATTAAAAAAATCAAAGTAAAACAACATTCAAATATTCAAATAAAAAAATTTTACTTTTTTAAATCACATTTTAAAGACACATCCTTTTACACTGGTCTGCAAAACTTAAGCAACAATGTAAAAATTTAGCAGATAGTCATGAAATTGCAGAAAAGGAGGTCTGGAGATCAGTACAATGAACATATAAGTCAGTAGAAACGTCATGCGTATGCAAATATCAGGAACGAAACGTCAGAGGCGATGTGAGCGTACACAAAACACATGATGTCGGCGCGTGCAGCTCAACAGTAGAATAAAAGGAAGGATGAAGACGCAATTCAACATATTCGCTGCAAGTGCCAGTGAGTCAGTTCATGAAATATGGCTAGAAGAAATCACCTGGACGACTTCACACGTGGAAGAATGATTGGAAAGCTGGTGGAGGGACGTACTGTCATCAGTGTAGCAGCAGAGTTTGCAATCAACAAAAGTGTGGTTTTGTGCACTTGGAAAGCGTTCCAAACCACAGGTACAACTGTTAGAAATGTTGCTGGTGGCCGCCCGAAGACGACATCTGCAGGGGATGACCGATATATCATCCTGCAGGCGAAAAGAGGCCGACAGCAGACAGCAAGCGCCATTGCTCAGCAACTCTGTACAGCAACGGGGCGACAAGTGTCGCAGTTTACTGTAGCCAGATGCCTTCACAAAGGGGGCCTATTTGCCCGCCATCCTGAACGCTGCAACCTGTTGAAAGTTGGCCACCAATGCCACCATTTACAGTGGTTCAGAGAGCACAAAAACTGGACAACTGATCAAGGAGTCGCGTCCTCTTTACAGATGAGAGTTGGTTCAGTACCAGAAGCGATTCTCAACGCGTTTTGATTTGGAGAGAGGTCGAGACCCGGTTTTATCCCAGTAACATCAAGGAAAGACACCGTAACGGTGGTCCTGGAGTTCTTGTCTGGGGAGGCATTATGCTGAACGGGCGAACTGAGCTCCACGTTTTCGACAGAGGGTCTGTAACCGGGGATCGCTATTGTGAGGAGGTTCTCTTTCCCCATGTGTGTCTGTTCCAAGGTACCATTGGCCCAGACATAATTTTTATAGATGACAATGCATGGCCACATTGGACTCCTGCTGTTGAGGAGCTACTGGAAAGTGAAGCTATCGCTCGAATGGATTGGCCAGCGTACTCCCCAGATTTAAATTCCATCAAACATGTGTGGGATGCTTTGGGGAGACGCATTGCAGCATGCTTACATCCTCCCAACAACTCAAACAGATGCTGATTGAGGAATGGGCACTCCCACCGCAAGAAATGTTACACCACCTGGTTCTGAGTATGCGGAGACGGTGCGAAACAACCATTGTAGGGAGGGGAGGGCATATCCCATACGGAACATCTGCTTGTTGTTCTTCCTCTTGGATAGACAATCATGAGTCACGATACTATGCATTCAATAAAGCTTGTTTTTGTTTGATTCCATACCGTATGCATTGTATTCCTTTTTCAGCTCCGATGCTTTCGTCATCCTTTACGTACATAATACTCTCCTTCATTTCTGCATTTCATGTCTCTCAGTTGATTTTTCGTGGAGTTATGGCAAAAAACCCTGCTGTTGCTTAAGTTTTGCACACCAGCATAAAATGAGATTTTTTTTCAACTCAGTAAACTAATACTTTATATTGGGAGTACGAATAAGTCTCCGCAGTTTGACAAAAATGGGTGACACCAATAAGTTATGGTTAAAATGGTCTGATGTAAAATGTCATATCACAAGACTGGATATCTTCTAATGACATAAACCTTGAAATATTACCGGTTTTATATCAGCATCATATTTATTTTTCATATGAAAATGTAGAGTTTTCAGCTGAATGAGCATTGTTTGTGGGAACTTTTGATATACTTCTTTAATTTGAAGAAATCTGCAGCTGAGGTACATCGATTGCTTATACAAACATATGGTGAGGCTGCATTAAGTGAGAAAAGTTGTTGTGAGTAGTTTCAAAAGTTTAAGAACAGCAAATCTGGCACTGAAGACAAAAAAACACAGTGGAAGGATGAAAGTATACGAAGATGTGGAATTGGAAGCATTATTGGGTGAAAATTGTTCACATTGTTTATTAACTCAGCAAGCAATTGCACACTGTTTAAAATCATTAGGAATGATTTAAAAGCAAGAAAATTTGGTTACATATCAACTGAAGCTGAGAAACACTGAGCATGGCTTTATTAGATGTGAAATGTTTGCCAGGCATAAACAAAAAGTTTTTTTGCATCGTACAATCACAGATGTTGAAAAAAATGGATCCACTATGATAACTCAAAGATGAAGAAATCATGGTGACCATGTGGTCATGTTTCAACATTCACAGTCAAACCGAATATTAATGGAAAAAAAAAGCATGTTCTATATATAGTAGGATCAACTTACTGTCATATGTTATGAATTGTTCAAATGGATTACTACGGGGGTTTACATTACTGGGGCTCTCTACAATCACAATTTATGAGGTTGAGTCGAATACTTTAGGGAAAATGCACCCACTACAACTCCAGACATGACAAAATTATTCTCCTGCATGATAATGCTCATCCACATGTTGCGGTGCCAGTAAAACCTACTCAGAAACACTCAAACAAGATTCCCCCCTCTGGCTGTATTCACTAGATATTGCTCCTGCTGATTACTACTTGCTTTGATTTATGACATGTGGCCTGCCTCAGCAATGCTTCACATCGTATGAAGATACCAAAAACTGAGTTGATTTGTGGATAGCCTTGAAAGACGAAGTGTTCTTCTGGTGCAGTATCTGTATGCTGCCAGAAAAATGCGAAAAAGTAGTGATTAGCAATGGACATAATGTACCATTCTTTCACAATAAATGCCAATTTTTGATAAAATATAGTGGAGACTTATTTGTACTCTCAATAACAATTTTAAATTCCTTTTTAGGTTAAATAAAATATAAAAAATTTTTTAAAAAAAACTAAAAATAAACTTCACTACAGTCTCTCGCTGTCTCAAGGTGAAATAAGAAGTTACAATACAAAGGAAAAAACACAAAATGGCATTTGTTTCGTTAAAGGCAGTTGATGTGGCATAAATTACTAATAGCCTAGTGAAATGCCACTGGCAACTGCATTCACATTCATCAGAAAACTTTAAAATAAAAGAGTAAGGAAAAAATGCATTACGTATTTTTCTTTCACTAAACAATTAAAAAAATATAATATGCATTGCATAATAAATTACCATATTTGCCCAAAATTACCTTAACTCCAACTCGTCCACAGCTGATTATATCTACAGGATCTGGCTTCAAACCCATGATTACTTGAGTTGCAAGAGCAACAAAATCGCAGTTCAAAGTTTTGGAGACAAATGGAAAGGACCGTGATACTCTAAGGTTACATTCAATGACTTTTAATTGGTTATCCTAGAACAAATCATGAAAGAGATTGGCTTTAATAATTAATTAAAAATACTTAAACCTTGAACAGTAGCTGTCCAGGCAAGTACATGAAAAAAGAATAGAGAACAGTACAGAATTACTAATAAATCTAATATAATCTGACACTGAAACAAAATGAGGTTTTCTATAATATGTTAAACATGCATAAAAATTAAGATTTTAAATTTCACATAAAGTTACAGGTCTTTGATCTGCTTATTTAAATTAAAAGTAACTTCCTTCTGCATTGATTAGAATTATCAGATTGAAAAAATGCATTGTCAGCCATTAAATTTGCTATACCATGAAGAAAAAAGGTCAGAAAAACATTTACTTTACAAATACACCGTAATGGAAGGATGGAATAACTAAAATTTAAGAAAATTTTGACATACAGAATATGAAAATTTAGTACTCCAAGCATGTGCCCCTTATGATAATAAAGGTTGAACATAAGGTCACAAAGACTTTGAATGGTAGTTAAAGGTACTACAGTTCAGTTATATGCCAGATTTCATCTCATATTGGTTAGTGAATGTTGTCATGTTAGTCACTCTGTAACTTGACCATGTTTTCAGTTCATCAGAGAACAGAAGAACATACTGGCCGATGCAGGAGAAAAACACATGGTGCACGGAGAAAAACACATGGTGCACGGAGAAAAACACATGGTGCATGGAGAAAAACACATGGTGCACTGAGAAAAACACATGGTGCACTGAAAAAAACTTAAGACAACATGGGAACATGAAATCCAGCTTTGTCCTGTTGAAAGGTGAGGTATGGCAAAGTCTTGGGCATTAAAACCTTAATAATATAATTATGTTTGCTCAAAGTATGGATACATGAACTAAAAACAAATGATATATATACTCATTAATGATATATGTAACGATACACTATACTACCAACTAGATGTTGGGCCAATATCATGATGAAAGCTTGTAAGCTTTCAAAAATCATCACACTCAAAGCCTTCACATACAGACATAACCATTGCAATGCTATTAGCAGAAGTCGGAATCAACAGAAAAAAAATAACATCAAGGATATTCATGTATCAATGTGCATTTTTAAATGCTCTACTGTTATATCAAGAACAGCTGAATAACCTTGCTAAAAAATTCCTGTACTGTAACATCAAGAAAAGCTGAATAACTGTGCTAACAGTTTAAGGCAATACACCAAGATTTCAAGCACTGGTGATTGTCAGCCATTGAAAATCTACATGTAATTCTTTTTGTCCTTGCAGGACCCACTGCCTGTGAATTCTGTTCACTGAATCTCAACCAGCATGAGCAGCAATTTTATGGTATGATAAGTCCTGATGAGCTAAGATTTTCTTGAAATTCTGAGATATGCTGACATGAATTCCTTCTCATATGAAGCAAAACATGACCTCCAGCAGAAAAGACAATGAGTAAATGCATCTTCTAAACAAAAATTTGACATTTCAAGCTGCCTATGTTTTATTTGGAAATTTTATTCTGCTCTCAGTTGTCGTCACTCTTACCCGTAATGTGTGCTTGACACAAAATGTTAATCACTTGCATACCCCAATCTGTTCTACCTTTCATGCAAATTTCATGTTTGTTGAATGCTTCCACAGCCAACAGTGTAATTAGCTTAAAAGTAATTTCAGTATGCATTGATTAGAATTACCAGACTTAATTTTTCGATTATAAGACAATAAAATGAAATTTAAAACCAATTCTGAAAAGAAATTTAAGATAATTTTAAATAAACAAGAATTACCTTTGCAATCAGTTGTATGTTATATGGGCCATTAGCTTCTAAAGCTCTTCCTATTGCATAGCAGATACATCGGATTTTCTCCAATGTCTCTTCATTGAGATCTTGAGGAGGTGTTACCAAAGTGGCATCACCTGAATGGACACCAGCATTTTCAACATGCTCTGAAACAGCCATACATATAAGTTGCCCATTATCAGCAACAGCATCAACATCAATTTCCTATGAAATAAACCAATGACAATTTTATAACACACAACACAAATTACATAACACAAAGTTAAAAAAAAAGTAATTCAAATACAAATATACAATTACCTAAATAGAAGAATAAAATTTATAAATAAGGAGACAAAATTACAGTCATCACACAAAGACAGCAAAATTGTAAAGTTATAATATGCTGTTTTATAATTTTTTCCCTTTGTTAAACATAACAAATTAGTAATAAGTATATTTATTCTGCATGTGTTATATTTAACTAAAGAGAAGGTACTACAGTCATAAAATAATTGTCTTACAATTAAAAAGTTATTTTTTTTTAGTTTATGTGTTTAGAAAATGCTTTTAATAAAACTTCCTCATAATGATATCAGCATAAAACTTCTTCAAATAAATTTATTTTAGCTTTTAGAACAAAATCAAAAAACTTTTCAAAGAAGAAAGACCAAGAGAGTTCATCCCTATACTTTTAAAATGTCATGCAGTTTTTAAAACATTCATATGCCCATATATATTTATAACAAAAGCTCTATTTAATTTTTCTGAAAACTTTTATTATCTCTATTAATTTTGCCAAAAACTTTTATCTAACTTAAAAAGTAGATGCTATAATCTCACATGGTTTAAAATATTTAAGGAAGTTTTTTTTAATAGCCAGCAATTTGAAGAGAGCTATGTAAGAGCTATCTATATTTAGGTGCTCCTTACTTTGAATATAGCAAAATTACATAAAAATTTTCCTATCAAAAAGTAATATTTTTTCTCTAACTGGCACTGGAAGAGAATATAAAACTAAAAAAGTAACACAATTCTAACTATAACTGAACCTGGAAGATAACATTCAGAGAAGTTCTGTGGTATTTATAAATCAGCACTGGGGTTAGAAAACATGTTTCCATTAAAAATCTTGATAACTACATATAAAATTAGATTACTGTAAATTCTCAAAATTAATACATTAAAACTAAAAAAATATACATTGTGAAAAGTTTCATACTTTTGCATCTGTCACATATTTTGATATAACAACAACAGTTCCAACAGCAGTAGCTTCAGTTAAATATGTTTCCAGATCATGATGGGAATAAGCAACATTCATTGCAGCTCCACTGAGAACATACGATGGGCGGACAAGACAAGGATATCCAACTTGGGTACAAAATTCTTTAGCAGTCTGCAAGAGAAATTAATTTTTCATTGGAGAAGGGAGAAAGGAAAATGAAGTGAAATGTATATTAAATTACTCAGAATTTCATTCCTGTAAAAGAAAATTAAATTTTTAAAAGATATTGGTAATAAACCATTCTT
Source organism: Stegodyphus mimosarum (assembly GCA_000611955.2). Classification (NCBI taxonomy): domain Eukaryota; kingdom Metazoa; phylum Arthropoda; class Arachnida; order Araneae; family Eresidae; genus Stegodyphus; species Stegodyphus mimosarum. The sequence goes on along the minus strand of KK112520.1, from coordinate 189,241 downwards.
TATGAGTTAAAAAAGGCCTAGATGGCATAAAAAATTATAAAATAAACCTCTAAAGTTGTTAATTCTTTCCACTGAGGCTGAGAAATGCCAATATTGTCCAACATCCTTGAAAATTTGAATCTGTTTTCTGCACTGTCTATAGATTCTGGAGAAGTACCTAGTATCTTGGCCTAAAAATATAATTGAATTTTAATAAATATGTAGAAAAAGAAATGACTCTTCTAAATTAATTACATGCACAAAAAATACTTGAAATAAAAATCGGTTAGTACCTTATGTAACCATAAATCCATCGCAATATTATTTGGCAACTGACCACCCATGCTAAGGATAATACCTTCAGGGTTTTCTATATTATAAATATCCATGACAGTCTGAAAGCAAATATAAAATATGATTAGATCACATTATTTTCACTTTTCAATAAACAAATCATTACATGTGATTAAGTCTACCTAGAATTTAATTTTAGGAAGCGCAATTACTATCATAATATCAAAAATACCTTTGAGTAACTGTTCTTATCTATAATTTTGCCATTTAAAAAGTCAACTTAATCTAAAAATTACACATCTACAGTTATATTAGGTTATTTAAATAGAATACATGACATTCATTCAGTTGCATATCAATTATTATGCTATTAAAGATAAAAGTTTCATAAATGCTAGTCAGCAATGCAAAAATACTTACATTACTTTATCAGATCAAAGAGAGCCTTGAAAGCAGTTCATTCTGAGGTTGTTGTTATTGTTGCTGTTGTTGTAAAACTTCTTTTACTAATTATATTTTTAAATTTATACAATAAGGATAATCAATTTAAGCCTATTTCACACATCAAAGTTAAATACATGACTTTTTAGATTATGGCATAGAAAACTATCATACCACAGTACAATGCTATTAGGATTGAAAAAGTTTGTGCACATTATGAAAAAAAATTATTGCAGGAATCCAAAGCTTCTGCTTCAGATAATTTTGCCCTTGATGCAATTTTTCATTTTGAAGGGGTATTTTGACAAATGAAATCTCATGTGGAGTTTGAGGTTCAACTTAAGAATTAGCAGTGGGATTTTAGCTAGCTTTCCATAGTACTTTAATATACTTTAAATTTAGATAATTTAATTGACTCAGCCTCATCACTTCCTGCAGTGCACCTTCAACAAATGTGATTTGTTATTTCTTTATCCATATTCAACCATCTCCCAACAAAATAGGCAAAACATGACACCTTCAATAAGAGAAACTAGAGGATAAGGTAACCCGAAAAAATATCTCCTTTAACTGATTCTCCTTTCAGTAAAAGATCTCCTTTAAGCAAATTAGCAAACCAATGTCAAAGATTTCATATTTCTTCAGATTTCATACATTTTAGATATAAGAAAAAATTTTGATGGATGCATATGCCCTTTGCACGCACACCCTGGGTACACCATTGCCTAACAGCAAGGCTAAATGTAACTACTTTATGTTTAAATGCAATATGGATTTACCATTAATGATAAGTGGAAAAAAAAACTATCTAACTTATAAATACATTACAGTTATTTTTAAACATAGAAATTTTGATACATCTTTTAAATTCTACAAATTTACATACACACAATTGCACTTGCATGCACATACATATATACTTATATAAATTTAACATATCGATGTGAATATAATATATAAGGCTAAAATGAAGCATAAAATAATGTGAAATTGTTAATTACAACCGAAATTTTTAATGAAATGAATATGTAAAACTTAAAAACACTTACCTCAAAAGATATTTCATCAAAATAAAGTCTGTCGCATTTATCATAATCTGTACTAACAGTCTCAGGATTGTAGTTTACCATAATAGTTTGCTTGTTCATCTATAATAAAGAAAAAAAACTAAGAAGAAGTTTTAAAAAAAGGTAATGTGAAAAATTGTAATAAATATCAAACATAAAAAAAACCTCATGCTAAGTTTAAAAGGAACAAGCAAGTTGCTACTGAAATCAGGATGGCATTTTTACTAGATTGTTATATAAAAGCACACAAGAAATAATTATTTTTCAAAAGATGTATGTATTATGGAGTTAATCTATGGAAAATAACTGATACAAAGCCTATCTGAAAGATCCCAACTTGTTTTTGTCAGGTGGAGAAGCAATAATCATATGTGATCAATGCATCATCAGTAGTGGGTGCTTTCTCATGCTTATGCACATCGAGTTCTGCAATTTCAGAGGTTTGTAAGACAGCAGATATATTCCATTTCATAGTTTTCATTTACTGAATTTCTACTTATGGCAAGTCAATGTCTAGTGCAAAAATATTGCATCAACTTTTTCCACAAGCTTGGTGATATAAAAGCAAGCAAAAACCATTATCAAGATTCAACAGGTGCTTGCAAGAGCCTATCATCAATCTTCATAAAAACATAGCAGATGAGCAACAAAATAAATTAAATTTGACTGTCTTTCCAGACTACCATAGCCTTTTTCATCACAATATGAATCAGAAGGAATGTGCATAAAAGTATACTATTCTTGACATTATCCCTGCACTGTAGAATGCAACTCAAGACACCACAACTGTGGTGAGCATTATACAAATGGCAACTGCATGCAGATAACCCAAGTTCATTTTACATACTCAATCAACTGCTTCCTGACCAAGAAAAAAACAGTAAATAATATTCTGTTCATTTTTCAGCCTTCCTGGTATTTGAACATGGCTCTGACTTTCAAGAAGAAATTTAATGGTACTTGCTTTAGAACCTGAATAGATAAGACATGCACAATGTGATTACAACTATGCTGACATCTTAATAAATAAGCGAGTTCCAACCCTACTGTCAGCAGTGGAAAGATCAAATTGTGTGTGAAAGCTGGAAGTGCCTATTGTGAAGGCAAATTACAAATTAAAACATGCTAGATATGCAACATTTTAATAGTTTAGGGTGAGAGACATTTTAATCAGATCTTATATTTAAATTACATAATAAAAGTCATAAGAATGCCACAAACTGAATCAAAAACAAAACAATTAATGCTCAGAGATTTTCTCTCACAAGCACTGAGGTATATTTTTTGAAAGCATACTTGATACAATTTCAATAAGTATGCATTATAAATGTGACATATACAGAGGGTTTCCAAATTCCTAATATTTGTTAATTTTTGGGACACAGAAATGAAAAATCTTATTTTCTGGTAATTCTTGAGAATTTCTAGCACTATTTTCTTCAGTTTTCAAAAACTACCAATAATGCTGACTACTTCATTCACTCTATACTATTTTTTACTGGCTTTTGTTCATGTAAGGTTTCCAAAATACAAACAATGGAAAGCATAAAGCATGATTTAATCAAACTTTGATTATTTGACTACTAAAAAGTACCATCAGACATAATAATGTAACAGTGGAATATTTTAATTTGGGATAATCCTAAAATGGTTAACCATGTGGAGAACTCTATTTTTTTATTCTTTGTTATTATTTACCCACTGACCCAAGAGAAGGCACTACCAGCTTTCTATCTCTTGTCCAACAGGGAAAGATTTGGACCAGTTAGACACTCTGTTCCTGGCTGCTGTTGGTGAAGCACGAATTCACCTCTCTTCTGCCTCATGATGTCTGCATAGCTCTACTATGACTTTCGTGCCTCTTGCTAACGTAAACTTATTACCTGTAAAAATTCTTGTTTGACATGAATCTGATGTTATTCTATTAGTAAATGTGTGCTGAAGTATATATCCTTGTATTTATCTAAATAAAAAATGGTAATATCACCGAGCCAAAGGAATCAATCATTATAACAGCACATGCCACCATAAATGGCATCCATGAATGATTACCATAACCATATCATCAAGCATCAAGTGCGGAAATTGTCAATATACTCCATTCTTTTTCTTTTAAAAGAATTACTCACTGGTAGGATGAATTAAACTACTACTATATTTTCCTAGCAGCTATAGAGTTTTCAAAGAACATTTAAATGCAAAAGAGTACCATCAAACACTAGTGTAATACTAGAATGTACATTAGCAATGTAAGCTGTATTTAAAAATAGACTAATTGAACTGTGAGAAAAACAGTCACATATACTGCAATCCTCAAATGAAAATTCATTGAAAGTATTGCAGCTAATATCAGCTGGTCAAATGTCCAGTATGTCGTTCTAGTACGTTGTATGTATGTTCCAGTATGTTATATTTCAAAAGACAAATGTAAATAATACATTTGCTTCAATTAAAGACACTATTTATCAAGTTCAAACAACAATTTTTCTCAACAACTAGATTTTCTTGGGATACAGGAATGGGAAAATATAAAATTTTCAGAAAACAAATGTGATGAAAGCCTCGCCAAAATGCTTCATATACACAGTCTCATACTAAAATCTTATTAATCAGCATTTTCAATAGTCTATTACAAGTCAAAAGAAAATATTTTCCCAAATAATTACTCTTAGTGTTTTATAAAAAGCTCCTAATTTAAAAATCTGTCATAAAATATTTCTTTATCAGTTTGACATAACTTTTGACACCTCAAATGCAAAAGTAAATTAGCTGAATACTGACACACTATAATAAAAGGCATTTAAAAAAAGCGTTATGCATCTATTTAAAGAACTTTTCCTTAACAGCACTTACTTTTTACAAATCTATTTTTAATTTCATGAACATTTATTTATAATTAATTTCATTTATACTTATTTTTAATTTAATTTCAAGGAATTTTCCAATCCTAATTTAAAAATTCAATATTATAGATTTAACACTTGATTTTTGATTCAACTGAAAAATTTTCAGATGCTACAGGTATCCAAGAAAACTACGAAATAAAGAGTTTACAATATATACATGAAGATTAACTAAAAAATTTTAAATAATTTAAAATATAAATAAATAATAAATAAAATATTTTTAAAAATGAGTAATACAAATGGAAAAACTATTACTTTCCGAAGTTCTTCCACACAATTAACAGCACACCAATCAAATTCTACAGAACATCCAATCCTATAAACTCCTGATCCTAAAACCATTGCAGCTCCTCCAGGAAATTCGATATCATGGGTAATTCCATTATATGTTAGATACAGGTAATTCATTGTAGCTGGCCATTCTGCAGCTACTGTATCAATCTGCTTTACCATAGGCTTAATTCCCAGAACACTTTCTCTGTGTTTCCTGATAACATATTCTGAGCTGGGAGGAAAAGAATAATATAAACATTTAAACAACATGGCTTGAAAAATAACTAAGCAACAATTTAATAGTAAATCTAATTTAGTAATCACTAGATATTTTAATGTATTATTTTTTTTAAGTTCCATGTAACACAGTATAGTTTACAGCAATGAAACTTTATGTCACAAAAATATTAAATAATGTCAGCATTTCTTTTTTAAAAGGAAGAATTGTTATTAATTCAAGAAGCAAATCCCTCTTCTATAATTACTTTGATAAAAAGACTGATTTTTTTCTAGACAAAAGCAAGAGATCAAGATTTAGGGACATAAAACTTGAAAGAAAAAAAAAAATTATTGCTGAGGGATAAATACACCCTTGCATACCTTTTAACACAAGCAGCTATGTGTTTATCAGAAAAACCCATCTGTTTAGCTTTCAACATAACATCACTGGTAATAACTGTTATATCATTAGCTTTAATCTGCAAAAGATAAATAAGTTTGTAAAAACTTCAAAGAAAAAAATTAGACTTTTTTTAATGTTTTACATGTTAGAAATAAATGTTAATTTTTAAAATGATTAAATAATTTTATGCATGTCTCTTTCAAAATGTAAAAAGTTGATTTTTAAGTTTGGCTAAAATGAAATTCAAAAGGAAACAAGCATATTTATCACATGGTGACATCTATTTTTAAGTGTAGTTATATATCACATATCTAATACAATACCTGCTGTTACAGTTACATGCAATTCATTGCAGTTCAAATACATTTTTGGAAATAAAGAAAACAAATTTATTAGTTACAAAACGCACATCATATGAGAACAGGCCATTAAATGATGAAATACAGCAGCTCATAAGGGTCTAGGTTTATTTTCCAGACCATTGTCCGAAATATTTATAAATGATTAAGACAAATACTTCACTGCTAATAAAAAATATTAAAAAAGGATGACAGAAATATGAAAATAATGTGTTGATGGGAAAATATTTATACTATAAGGTATTTCTCCCACCTTCTTCACATGCCTTTGTGGTGTATTGGTCAGCACACTCGACATGTAACCGAGAGGTCTGTGGTTCGAGTCTCGGAAAATGCGTTGCTCATTTTTCATCTCTCCTGCTTCCAAATAACTTAATGACTCTACAAGTGCCGCCCAAACTAAAAAGTGGTGGATGATAATTCTCCACCACCATGATTTGGCAACTGGGGCCCCTAATCTCCAGTCACCCTTTAAAAGGGGTAGTACATAAGGTATTTCTCCCGTCTTCTTCACATGCCTTCATGGTGTAGTAGTGAGCATGATCAATGCATAACCAAGAGGTCTGGTTCGATTCCCAGGGAAGGCGTTCATTTTTCACCTCTCCTGCTTCTAAATAACCTAATGACTTTACGATACATTTCTCTTACCTTTTAAAACGGCAAGTGAAACCATAGTAGGCTAGAAAAGCAGTTGTTTTTCATTTTCGAAGTCAATGGCACAGTCCAACTGCATCTGGTGGCAGTGATATTAGCAAAATTTGGAGGCACCAGGTGACAAAAAACATGGTGCCAACCCTGAGCAACTTTATGGATCAGAATCCATTGCTTTCATGTATATGAAAAAGAATGCAAGGACTTTAGGCATCTCTGGTTGCTATAGTAGATATCAATGCTGACTGCCATATTTTTTAATCAGGTGTCAAATTTCACATACGGTTTAGTATACAATATCTGTGCAGCATGGGCATATTCAAAATTATGGTGAGCCTAAAGTCCTCATGAGGTTTGGCAGTAGGAGAAGCCCTCAGATTAATACCCCAAAATACTCTCCATCAAAATTGTGATGAGGTTTATACTTAGTGTAATGGGAGACTACACTTGTCAACCACTGGTTTTGGTGTTCCACCCACTCATTTTTTACTGGCCTCTCACCTTATGTAATGCCGTAATATGTGTATTGTTTAGATAAAAGATAAGAACCTTATACTGTGAACTACACCAAACACTGTGACTCAACACTTTTTGATCCAGAAAGATGAAAAGAAATTATTCATAACGAAAGGCTCTGTTCAAACAGCCATGGTTATATTTTCAACTAACAATGTAATATTAAAGTCTTAAATGTTATATTAAAGTTGTTGTTACTATTTCAGACTATATTTCAATTTAACATCTGACAAAAACTGACAAAATCTGACAAAAACTGCTGCATCTTGATGAGTAAAATAAGGGATTTCAACTCTTATTATAACTAAAATTCAAAATAGTACTTTTTTGTCATATCAAAATTGTAAGTTTTAAATAAACTCATGATTTTTCTGCTAGCATTAGTGAAGAATTAATTTAGAACAAAACTATATGAATTTTCAGGAAGTAAATACTTTGTGAAATTTGAGGAGAGTGGAAAACATCCTAATTTTTTTTAAGTGCATTACTATAAACAAACGTTTTCAAAATGTCAAAGAATTTTTGTGTGATTTTTATTGTTTTATCTAGATTTTGTATATAGTTATAATTAATATAAGTTTCTTTATAACTCCTTTATTTAAAAAGTAAGAAAGAAATGAATTGCTATTACATCCTTCCCTTATTTTTTAAGTTACAAGGAAAAATAAATAAAAATTATTTAATCTAAATATGATTATTTTTCATTTATAATCTGAACACACAAAACTCTAAAATTTGCACAATTCCCACACTGTGCATTCCCATATCTAGTACAGTCTTGAAATATTTTACCCACATATATTACTATGGTAAGTTACATAATTTTTAAACTCTGTAAAGATATGATCTAAGATAGTCTTCATAGACTATCATACGTAAGTAAATTAACTACACATACAAAGAAAATACACACAAAATATTACGCAAAATAATGTATGTTTAAATATTAAACTAAAAGTTTATTTGGATGCAAGTCGAAATTCAGCGATTTATACGCTAAAAATTAACAACCAATATAACTCCATACTATATAAAATTAATTGTTTTATTTATTATATTATACACTAGCACTACATAATTATATATAATAGTTAACAGAGATGTGCCATAATTAATATTCAAAAAGAAACATGACACTATACTCCAAAAATAAATATTAAAGAAAGATGGAAATTTTAGATTTTTAAAGAGCATGTAAGAAATAGGAAAACAGAAAAAAAAAAAGAGGGAGAGAAAAACAAAGAAAAACTTTCTTAAAAAATTACTGATTCCACTTTTTAAATGAGACTAATTAATGTCTACATATCAAGCATTAATTAATTATTGTTAAAATACTTATATATCAGATTAAATAAATTTTGAACACATAAAATTTAGAAATAAAGATGCATTATGCTAACAAAAATTTACCTGTGATCTAAGACTCTCCAAGTATACTTGAAAATCAATAATATTTTTCAATTTATTTAAGAACCATGAGTCAATATCTGTGAGTTCATGAAGTCTTTGCACAGAATAATTATTTTTTAATGCTGCAGCTACTACAAACATACGTTTGTCAGTTGGATGTTCCAGTTCCTGAAAACATTCATTCATGAATATGAAATAAAGTTATAACTGCAGTAAAAAAAGCTTAAAATAAAGCATGACAAAATCATCAGACATGAAAATAATATTACACCAATGAAAAGTGATCATAAATCACAAATTAAAATTATGCACAGATTTAACATTTAGTCAGCAGTGCTAAATAATCATATAATAACCAAAAGAATCTTTCACTGAGATGTCTTTATCATATTAGCCCTTCAGTTGCTGCAAGATTAGGCAATTTTTATTAAATTAAAATTATGCGCAGATTCAACATTTAGTCAGTAGTGCTAAATAAACACATAATAGCCAAAAGAATCTTTCACTGAGATCTTTTTATCACATTAAACCTTCAGCGGCTGCAAGATTAAGCAATTTTTTCTTCCTAAATATGCATGACATCTGTCAGTCATAAATAAGCAATGCAGGCTGTGTTCATTTAAGCCCACTGTGGAGTGTAATTCGAATATGAGCTGAGCTCACTGAGAACCATCAAAAGGTTATTTAAAAGAGATTTTGCAGTAAATGAAAAATTCTTTTAAATGCATAAATTGCACAATTAAATACAATCATATTTTTTCCTGCAACTCATGAAATGTTTTCTCTTTCAAAAATTATTTATTTACTTAATCTTTTTGACTAAATACAATGAAATGCATAGAAAGGTAATTTAAGTAAACAAAACTTTTTTCAATAAATATATATATAGATATATTTTACATTGTAACTAAATTTTATGTCATTATTTTATTTTACTTGACATAATTTTTTCATGCTTTCTTTCTGGTGATTTTTGAACAAATTATTTCCAAAGTTTTGAAATTTTGTAAACCATTTTTCATTTTTTTATAACAAGATCATGGACATATGTATATATTTTTCCTTGCATACTCAAAAAAGAAAGAAGACTTGTCTTCTTCAGATTAAGACTAATTTTTACTGTGCATGCTTTAGGAGTTGTTTCATTTCTGCATAAAGAAATGCAAATGAAAATGGCAAGCTAATAATAAATAAGCATTTGACAGTTTCATAGGATTTATCAATTCATATTTACATCACATATTGTTTGAAAAATAAATGATGAAAATTTTAGGACTAGCACTTTTTCAGAATAAAGACCTTTTAAACAAGGATTGCTTATTTTTAGAACAACATACAATAATGTAAGTTTGAAAAAAGTTTTAAAAAAATATACATTTGTACTACAGTTAATGAAAATTTCAAATATTTTTAATAGTTGCATAACTATTTTAGAGCACAATCAAACTTATAAACATAAATTCATTTATTAAGTTTTGTGATCCAAAAGAATGTCACGCACTTAATAAATGGATTAAATACATAATATTTACAACAGCTAATGTACTATATTAACATGTAAATCATTGATGTAAAATAAGTAATGGATAACCTTTTCTTCTACTGATAACAGTTTACACTTAAGATATTCTGCTAAACTAGTTATATATTATTCTCAAAATTCCAGGCCAATTTATCACTTAAAAAGCAAATTAAGACATCTTAATTATGCCCACAGCTGTTTAAATGAAAAATTAGAGTACTGATAAATTGGCCCCATATTTTAGCTACTGAATTACTGATGTGCTTTTCTCCAAATCAAAAAAATTACTTAAGTCAGTGAAATGGAAACCCCATATGTGATGATTTATATATAGCTTAAAATAGTCCTTTTAAAGGATTAAAAAAAATTACTATGAGGTTAGGTTAGATTATTTAAATATGGCAAATGCAAGAGGGCTATCTGCTAAAGGGGAGAAAATTTCTTTGTGGAGGACTTTCTGGAAATTGCAATTAAAAATGGAGTTAAAATTAAATTAAACATATACATCATAAACAGATATTAAAGGGAAAATATAAAATCATCATTATCTTACTTCGTCATTCACTTCTTTGATATAAGGATCAAAACCAATAACATTTTCATCCACCATGCGCAACGCTTTTTGAAAAGCTTCTTCAAATTTGCGTCCGATTGCCATTACTTCTCCAACACTTTTCATGGAGCTACCAATCTTAAATTACAATAAATAAATCTTTTGTATTTTTAAAGTTATAAAATTATAAATTATTTAAATGAATATGATCTACATTGTTTATTCAGAACTAATAATAATAAAATTGTTAAGAGTTGTTGAAATATTTTTAGCATTTTCAAAAAACATTTAGGAATTTAATTCAATAATTTTTTTAATTAAAAAGAAACTAAATAAGCAAATGCATTTTATACTTCAATGAAAGCACAGCAAATGAAACTTAGCAGATTCAGTAAAATTTTAAAGTTAATCTAAAATTTTAATGTTCAAAAGATATTTTCCATGATGGCAGTTTTAAAATGTTGACATTACCTTTGATGGAATCATTAACATGTAGATAAATCTTGTAAGATTTTATAAGATGTCCCTTGAATTAATAGCAAGTGGATGCACAAATATTTATTTAATAAAAAGTTGAATTTTCAAACTGATAAAAGGAAATAGGAAAGTGAATTTTAAAATAAACTATATTTCATAGATGCAAGTATGAAGCAAATTTTAATGCTTTGTACTGTTCAAATATAAGAATTAATTTCAAAAATATAAGCGCTCAGTATACGCGAAAAGGTAAAAAAATGACACAGTCTTTCTCCATCAAAATTGTTCTGTTAAAAGCAGAAGTAGACAAGCTTTTTTTTTCTTTAAGCAGATTATAATTTTAAAAAAATAATTTGCTTCTGAAGAGAGAAAACCAAATCAGTTATTAATAAAATTGCAATAATAAAACTTTTCATTAACACCTAAAACTATATTTTGTATATTTTTAAAAAACAACTGTTAATTTTTAAAACATTTCATGCATTAAATACATAAAGTATAATGTGAATACAAATTCAACTTTAACATAAGGGTTTTAATAAAGCAATGGCCCTTTTCACTCATTATATTATTACTCAAAAGATATTTTAGGAAAATATTTATAGAAAGAAGATATATTCTTTCATAAAAGAAACTTTTATTTAAGCCATGACAAGTAAAGTGTATTTTTAAAGACTTAATCAAAGCATCATATTTATACTGCATTTTTCAACATACACTAAAAATAAATTTTAGACAGTGCTCAAACAGAAAAATCTGAAAAACCTATCAGCACAAATCGTAAAATATAAAACAACATTAAGCATCAGAGTCTGTATACAAAGCACAAAGGTTGACTAAGCTAAGAACTGAAGATTTATTCAGCACCTTAAAAAAAAGCATTTAATTAGCACAGGAAAACAGTACTATAGACAAGAGTAATGACACTTCAAAGCAATATAAAAAAGCAAAACTGAAATACCGGTTTTTTTTTCATTCAGAAATTGCCTTTCATTATTTTTCAGTATTGCAGATTGTATTTCATATCAGAAAAAAGAACTCGCCGAACACTTTAAAATTCAGTTGAAGAATTGTAACCTGATTATTTTACCGCACAGCTGCTGCTCACACTAGTCACAATCCAAATTATATTGAGAATTTACAGTCTGTGATCTAATAGGGCTATATAAAGTGATATACAATACTTCAACAGCATAGAAATGCTTTTCACCTTGTATCACTCAAAATGGATTCATCAGTGGCATGATATCATCTTTGCCGGCACACCCCACTTTTGCTTACAGCATCATAATAGCCATAACTATATGTGCAAAGGCACTAAGGGAAAAGAACACTGAAGCTTGCATTCCTCATCATTAATGGCCCAGACCACGAACTGATAATATGTGGTGTCATACAGTACACATCCCATTCACTTCTAATTTGCATATTTACTTTGACCAACTATCACTACATTACTGAGGTTTTAATGCTCATGGTTGTGCCATATATTTACAGCCTCCGTTGCTTAATCTTTCAATAAGACACCATGAGACTTGCATGTTAACCCAAACTGTTCATTTTTATTCCGTTATTACACAAGACGTTTGGCTCCTGTCTTAGGCCAGAACATTCTCCAGATCTCGCATTAACTGAAAATGTGTCATCAATGGTTGTAAGGTTCGCACAACAGCAACTAACAGCCGATTTGATAGATGAGATCTGGTATGAAACTGAAACCATATGGACTGCAGTATCCATAACTGCCATCCAAAGTCTATTCAATGTTATGTCCAGCCATATAACAGCTACTATAGTTGCCAGAGGAAAATGCTTGAGGATTCTGATTTCGGCAAGTTCTGCACCTCAAAATTATCCGAGCTTTTAATACTTGTATTGTACTGCATTTGTAAAATTCATATAATTCAGCTAAACGTTTTCCTATATAATGTAGAAATTTTAATGACCAGCAGTGCATTTTTAAATGAATAACAATCAAAGAAAAGTTTCATTGAAGATATGTTTAAAACAGCTTGTCATTTATCCTGCATTTTCTTATCTGAAATTAATTTTCTATTTAACCTATTTCACACACTTTTCTTTGCATAGTTTTTCTAGGAGGTTTATCAATCCTGTAAACACATACATTTAGCTAAAAATATTTCACATAAACTGAAATCTGCATACTTCCGATTTATTTAAATGTTCACATGAAATAAAATTAAGAAATAAAGTAGATTATTCTGATATATCATTTTACTTTTATTCTTTTACTTTTATTCAAATAATTTTTATACTTATCTCAGAAAATTAAAAAATAATAATAATGTATCATTTATTATTATTATAGGCTCACCTTTGTGCTCACATGAGGAAACTTTCCTAAATCCCATCGAGGCATTTTTACCACACAGTAATCTAAACTAGGTTCAAAACATGCAGTTGTAGTGGTGACAGAATTTCGTAACTCAAGAAGAGACTTTCCAAGAGCAAGTTTAGCAGCAAAAAAGGCTAAAGGATAGCCTGTTGCTTTGCTTGCTAGAGCAGAACTTCTGGATAGCCTGGCATTAACTTCAACTATATAATACTGAAGAATGAAAATTCAATAAATGAATAAATAGCATATTTTTATCACACAACATAAATAGTAAAAAACTACAAAACAATTTTGATAGCAACAGTTAAGAAAATAAAATGTAACACAAAAAGTTAAGTTTTCATCCTTTTCTTCTTGAGACAATTCAACAGATGTCAGATTCAGATTTTATAATTTTAAGCAATAAAAATAATAATTTCAAAGATATATAAACTTACTTCTTGTTGCTCAGGATTCAATGCATACTGAATGTTGCATTCACCTACAATACCAAAATGCCTAACAACTTTAATTGCTGTAGTTCTGAGTTTATTATATTCTTCATTTGTTAAAGTTTGACTCGGTGCTACAACAATAGATTCACCTGTATGAATTCCTAGTGGATCTACATTTTCCATGTTGCAAACCTAGAAGAAAATTTTTAAACTGTTATTTATCTATGAAAAATGGAATGAGCAAATATTTGCAGATAAACTAGCATTAAAACTTTTTTGTAGTAATAATTATTTTATATTACAGTAAACCTTGACTATCTGGAAAGCTCAGGAAATGTCATACTCTGGATATGTGAAAATTTCAAATAGCTGAATGTATAAAAAAATAGAATTACATTAGAAAGGCCAATAAATATGGGGAAAATTTTTACCCTCAAATTACAAAAACACTCATCTTATTTGCTATCAGCTTGAATATCAAAAGCCTACATATAAAGTTATGTAAGTTATGTTTGGTAGGTAACGTCAGTTACCTACCAAAAATTTGCATGATGGCATATTTCCACAATTCTCTGCTTTTTTTCAAGTGTAAATACATTGCTGTATACTTGGGGAGAAGAACAGCACAAAAAAAAATTACAGAAATATTTGAAGAAAAATTTTAATGTTTTATCTTTTTAATGTATCATGTAATTTTTATTTAAAATCTAAAATTTGTATTTTAAATTACTAAAGCCTGTTTCTTTTTCATATGTCAATGATGTTTGCCAACTTACAATAAACATCAATAATTTGGGAATATTTTTTAAAAAGTCATGAAAACTACCAAAATCACCAGTAAGTAACTTTTACCTTTTAATCTGTAAAAAACTGTCAAATTGCACCAAGGTTGTTGTGTTAATATGTAAATACCCTTACATTTTGCTTTGAAAAATTAAACCAACTTATCGAGAATTAAAACGAACGTCTTGATTTTGTTATAACATCATGCTTATCCATTATTGTTGCTAAATCACTTTATTGGGCAACACATGTTAACAGTATCACAAGCTCATAATGGTGTTACAAATCTCTCGTTTACTAAATTTTTCTAAAATATTTTAGTTGTATGAACTTTTCAGTTAGTTGAATGCTGGATAGTTGGGGTTTTACTGCACCTGTTTCTGTAGTTTGTCATTACAATGTATCAAATATATTAAATAAAAAGTGTATATATATATACACTCACGTTTGTGAAAATTGCAACACCATGAAGGACTTACGCGAGTGAGCTGAAATTTTCAGGAAATGCAAAGTAGTGCATGATATCAAATGATTA
>KK112520.1:141993-172901 GCA_000611955.2 Stegodyphus mimosarum | reverse complement strand
TGTAGCAGCACTTATTGCGGCGCGTGGTGGCCACACAAAATACTGATTCTGATCTCTTGTTCTTGTTTGTTTGCTTTGAACATTTAATCATTTATTTGTACCACTACCACTCAACTGTGTATTAAATTGCATTCAATTATGACGATTCCTTCTTGGTGTTGCAATTTTCACAAACGTGAGTGTATATATATATATATGCCATAGTTTTAAAGTGAAAGTGTTCATATTCTAGTTTATAATTGTATTATTTATATTGAATTGCTTTTTGAATAATTATAATACTTTGTATTGAAGTGTAAAATATGTCAATCTTTAATTGCCTACGATGAGAAGAAAAAATGCACATTTTATTCATAAATTGTATAACCTATTTCTAAGTTTTCTATGAAGGAAGAAAAATTTAAAATATTTTCTAATCAAAGCTTACTATAATCAAAAAATATTCAGCGGAAAAACATGCATCATATTTGTGGACTATCTGGCATTTAGAGATTTTACCAGATATTTTCATTCTATTTGAACTCTTTTTATGAAAAGGACTTTCTAAAAACAAAATGGACATTTTTGACAAAATTGAGGACTTTTGTAATTATAACTTATTTATTTATCAGTATTCCATATTTATTATTTTATAGTTTTAAAATTAATCATATATTGTATATTTATTTATAACGCATAGTTTTAATGTTCAAAATTTCACATGTTATACAGTAAAAAATTTTATATGAGAAAGTCATGAACTATGATAGGTCATAGTTAAAGCTTGTACGCTATGTCCTGGATGTTTTCATGTCTTTTCTCATACTTTTGCTTTACTACTGTCCTAATGCTTTTTTCACCCCGATCCTCTCCTTTTTGACGGGGGGGAAGAGGTAAGAAAAAAAAAATACGATGGCTTTGCTCTTTGCGAACTAGCAACCTTTAATTAATTCTATGCAATTCAGGATTTTCCCCTAGGAACCTTCTGGAACATTCGTGCCTATTACATAACCTCCTCATATAAATGCTGCGTCATAAGTTTTCATATACAGATGCCTTCATCCTGTTAGCACTTTCGCAATGCTCCTCTTTCTTGCTAGAATGTTATAACGTATTAAAGTTTAAAGTCAGTCATATCTAAGTAGTTCAATTACCGAATAATCTGCTCTGAATTAAAATAAAGATATGCTATTAAAAGTGAAAGTCCTGAGTCTGTATTTTTCTCCGTGGTTCAATCATCCCAGCTTCGTCAACCATCTGCCAAAACGTGTAATGGAATAGCCTCACCACTCACCCACGATGTGTTGAAATAACTGAAATATTACCAAAGCTTTACAAAGACTTCTCTGAAGAAATTTAATTATATGGACTACGTTTGGACTGAAAATTTTTAAAGGACTCTAAAATATTATTTAAACAATTATATAAGTTAATATTTTGCAATTATATAAGTAATTAGTTTGGTCAAAATTTCAAAGTTGGTATTTTTTCAAATTATTTCTCTTCATTTGCTTTAACGCTTTTCCTTTAAAAAGGCTTCTTTGTCACTGCTGGGGGAATATGTAAGAAAAATAAGGAATATGTCTAAGATTAAATTAGCAGCGTAAATTTCTCTTCTCAATTCTAAAAATAGTAACCTCTCTCTGCACTGCGTCATTTCTAGATTGATCCATGCCATATGGCACTTACATAATTCTGATGATGTAAATGGAACTAAAAGTCAAGTAACCAATAATAATTTTACAGAAGTATTAACTATGCAATCAAAATGCAGTGTAAACCAAAACTAACTCATTCTGAATTGGGATTTCACTCTGAACGTAAGGCGCTTGCTCTTTACGCTTAGGTCTAGTTGGACTGCTGTTTTAACCAATAATAATTTTACAGAAGTATTAACTATCCAATCAAAATGCATTGTAAACCGAAACTAAGTCAGTCTGAATTGGGATTTCACCCTGAATGTAACGCACTTGCTCTTTATGCTTCGGTCTAGTTGAACTGCTGTCTGCTACTTTCTTCTTTCTTACTGAAAATTAATCTAAAATGTGAGCTATTTTGGAATAGGCACATTTCATGTGATAAGTTGATTGTGGCCACAACAAGCGGAAATAAAAAATGAAGATTTAATCTGCCTTCGCCTCCCATTTCCTATTCGTTATAGATCAACACTTCTACGACGTAAAATTCCTTTCTGGTCATTACTACAGACTTTTTTTTATTATTTCATATATATATACACACACACACACACACAAACACGCACATAAAGTGTTTCAAAAGTTCTTGGAACTGAGCTTTAGTTCAATTACTAGAACTTATAAGACAACACTATCAGCCAGAGACAAGTCTTGACATGTTTATGCGGCTATCCTGTGCAATACTGTTTAGTCTGATTCAGTTGTTTTCTGATGTAGGCAATTTTTATACCACTGTTTTTGCAACTTTAGAAAATAAAAAGAGCAATCACCTTCTTTTTATGGAAAGATAACATGAAAATTTCAGAAACTTTTTAGCATCTGTGAGGAGTATTCTCTTCTCACATTTGAAAAAAACCTTCATGTGGTGTTTGATTTGAGAGTTCAACCATGCCATAAATAGGTGAACTAAGAAGACACTAGGAAAAGTTCTTTGATGATGGCTTAAAAAAAAGTAATTTTCATTGAGATAAACATATTCAATTAAATGGGGATTATGTTGAAAAACTGCATTGTAATATTGATAGCAATTGATGAAATTTTTCTAACTTAAATTCCTATAGCTTTGGTAACATCCGTCATATATTCATATTGGAATCTTTAATATATTTGACTAAACAAAAAACAATAGCAAAGTAGCCTAATTTAAACAATACAGCAGTTGATTTGAATAAATTTGTTTAAAAATCAATTGGTAAATTCAACGGACACAGGAAATAAGAAACTAAACTTTTTTTAAACAGAAAATGTAATAATTGCATTAATTTATAAAGATAATATTTAAAGGAATTGAAAAAAAATTCTCAGTTTCCTAATGGGAAAAAAATGAAAAAACAATAAAATGCTAGCACATGCATGACACTTTTTACATCACAGTCCTCAAAATCAACGAGTTACCCTTCGCATAAGAAATATGATGGAGGAAATGGTATACAAAGCAATAAAAAAAACACAAAGAATTAAAAGCAAATAATTAAAATACATAACAGGGACTACAAATTCTAATTTTTATTGCTTTGCTAGAATATAAACAGGAATTTGAAGAAATGGACAAGCAATTATACAAAAAAAGGATCAACTGCAATCTAAGGTAAGAGGTAAATTTTTTTTAAACAGGTACAATGTTAGAATATAATACGAAATAATGAACTAGTAATCAATATACTACTATACAGCAAATTGTTTGATATAACTTACTGTCATGACCAACAGGGTGAGAATTATTATCCCTCTTAGTTCTAATCTCCATTGTGTATAGTATTTTTCTAACTCTGATTTTGCAATAAAGAAAGCTAGAAGGTATAACTTACCGTAATGCAATTATCATAAGCATCCCTCACAACTTCATATTCAACTTCTTTCCAACCTTTAAGGGACCTGTCAATCAGAACTTGATGTGATCGAGCTAATGCTTGTGTAACTAATGTTCGCAATCTATCTTCAGAATGGGCAAATCCAGAGCCTAGACCACCTAATGCATAAGCTGTACGGACTAGTACAGGATATCCAACTTGTTTAGCAGCTTGAACAGCCTCCATTGAAAAAACAATAAATGTTAGATGTTACATAACTATTCAAAATATCTATAATTTAAAGTTACGTTTTCAGCATAAATACGATTTTTTACAGTATGCTAATGTTTAATTTAATGGTATATTAATTCATTTTTGCTTTATCAATACTTAACACTCAGTGAATTTTTAGCACCATTACCAAAATTATTTTTAAACTGGAATATCATATTAATTAGGTGAAATTAAGATAACAAATACCTTCTACAAAACACAAAGGTCACAAAGTGCAAATTTGACAGACAGCATAAATAAGTAATATAAAATGTAAAAGAGGTGAATAAAATTAAAATATATGCAACAGTATATAAAATATATAATAAAAGTGCATATATAACTTTAATGACATCATAAATTTCTATTTCTCAACTTTCAATCATCAAAAGACCTTAAATACCATTTAAAAGTATTCATTTTAAATATAATAATAAAACATTCCAAACCACAAGTAGAAAAGATCATAAATTTTAAGGTACTGATGCAGCAACAGATAAATTTCAATGCACAAAGATAAAATAGAAATTAAATGTCACAAAGATATAAATGGCATTAAAATGGCCAAAGATAAAATTGAAATTAGATGGCACAAAGATACAAATGGCATTAAAATGGCACAAAGACAAAATAGAAATATTTTGAAAAGGAAACTTTATGCATTAAAAAGCTTTATTTTAATATAAAATTATACACTGAAAAATCAAAAAGGTTTACATTAAATAGAATATAATTCATATGATGAGCCTGCACTACAGTTTAAGACCTTTTTTGGTTTTTTTGCCTCAATTATGAAAAAATAACATTTTTACTTAAATATGCAATTTTCAGAGCAGGATTATACTTACAATAATCTATTAAAATACTACTATGAAAAACACTATGTTAAAAAAATTCTCTATTTAATACAAAAATGCAATCTTTAATACTTAATAAGCAATTCAAATGCACAGTTTTTACTACCTATAAGATATTTACATTTTTGTTAGCTGAACATATATATGTGCTGGTCATAACTAAAGTAGTTACTTTTTGTCAGTTATGCAAATTTAAGAAAAATTTACCTCATATATGCAATTTTCAGAACAGGATTATACTTAACAATAATCTATTATATAGTAATGTTACTAAAAAAATATTGTGTTAAAAAGATTTCTGTTTAATATTATTTAATAAAAATTCAAATGCAAAAATTTTACTAGCTATAACATATTTACATTTCTAACTCTGATCATAACAATAGCTCAGCCCTTTTTAGGATTACGCAATCAAGCAAAATCCAGAACTGCTACTCTAGTAATAACAAAGATAGAACATTAAATTTACAAAAGGAAAAAGTGTAGTTTCTAACAAATATCTCTTCTCATGGAAGAAAGAAGAATATTACTTAATACCAACCTCTTCAACACTGTATGCGGCAGCATTGGGAACAACTCTTTCTCCAATTTTAATAAGTTCTTCAGTAAACAGCTTCCTGTCTTCTGTATTAACAATGGAAGAAATTGGAGTGCCTAGAACTTTAACATTATATTTTTCAAGAATTCCTAGCTTCTGAAGCTCAACACCGCAATTTAATGCTGTCTGTCCACCAAATGTTAAAAGTATACCATCCGGTCGCTCTGATTTTATAACCTGAAAATGTTAATTAAATTAGATGAAAATTATTTTGCAAAGATGAAAGTTTTGCAGAAGAACTGCTTTTGGAGATATGGTTCCTATTTATAAATAAATAATTCCTAATTAACATTAAAATAAACTTTTATACACTTTTCAAGAACCTATGTCCTTCACATTTATTAAATTGCTATCTTAATACAATTCATTTTATGATATTGAAACAGAAATTGATATCTCTGAAATGACAGTATATTAATCAAAACTGAAGTAGATTATTTTTTAGTTTTTAATCTCTTGCATATAAAATATGAGACTTTTTTGTTAAATATATTATAGCAACAAGAGTCAGCACAAATTATATAAATTTTCAGGGCTAGTTTCAGAAGTTAAATAGAGGCATGCTATTTTAGATAATAAATGGTAGTTCCTTATTATTACAGCCCATGTTATTTAAATAATGCCTAGTTTACTGAAAAGTCATCAACATATATAAGCCTCAATCACTATATATATGAATCGCAATCACAACATATGTTAACCTAATCACTATATATACATATGCTTGATTTATTCTTATTACTTAAAGCTGATCTGTTTTCACTTATTACTTACAATGGCAAAAATAGATTTACGGATGCTTCTCGGCAAAAATTGGCAATTTTTGGTGGCATATGGACACAGAGTTT
This sequence comes from Stegodyphus mimosarum, assembly GCA_000611955.2. NCBI lineage: Eukaryota > Metazoa > Arthropoda > Arachnida > Araneae > Eresidae > Stegodyphus > Stegodyphus mimosarum. The sequence goes on along the minus strand of KK112520.1, from coordinate 166,859 downwards.
GTGCAATTCTTTTGGCTTTGTGTAGTGGTGATTTTTGGTTCAAAAATCCAAAATAACCAAATCCAAAATAAAGAAATCAAAGAATTGCACAAACTCGGTATCCATATACACATCAACCTATTTTCACTTAAAAAAACATCAGAAGACACAAACATTGCGCACTCAATTGACTTTTTCCATGTACACATTGATATATTTTCACATAAAAAGTCAAAAGAGCAGCCTATTCTATACTACAGCCAAACAAAAAATATATGATAGCAATAAACTACATTTTAAATCAAACAATGAAATAACATAAAAAAGGAAATTCATCTTAGCACTACACAAAGCAAACATCCACTTACCGTTGCCACATAAATTCACAAAAATAAGAGTAAAAAATATCCTACGTACTGCCAGTATCATCCAACGTTCAACCATACACTTCTCCTTAGTGCAAACAGGATACTTATAATTCCGTTGAGTTTCTTTCATTCTGTCCTTAACCACTTTAAAAAAAAAAAAAAAAAACTTCCTCTTTCTCATTCTATACCACCAAATACCCACTTTACCACCTGCAGCCATTTTACGATACACAGCACACAATATGCGATGCACATCCTAACTGAGATCCAACAAATATTTTCTTATCAGTCAAATCCGCAATCGTGCAACCAATGACTTCATAATAGGATTTGCATAACATTCAACTACTCAGGTTACCATAAATGAAACAACAATTTAGTGATAATCCAAGGGGTGCCCTTAAATATACTCTGTTACATTTTGTAAGCCTCATGTGATGCTTTGGGAAAATTTTTTAAATCAATAAATAAATACCTAATCACTTGTAGTGGTACCTCCTTATTATTACAATGTCTATTATTTCATGCACATATTCACATGCGAGGTAAAATGTCTCTTAAAAAAATGGCATAACATCTTCCTCATGCCTTGGTAACTTTTTTTTAACACAGAAAATGTAATACAATTAAAACAATAACAAATGGCTCAACCAGAGCTCTTCTCGTGTCAAGCAGGCTATTAAGTACCTGCAATTAAAGACTGGCAGTCATTTGGCGATGGTTTGAAATACATATTAGTAATTTATCAATAATCTTCATGCCATTTAAATAATGAAGTCCATAACAATAAAGTAGTTCATAAAAACTTTTATTACACAAAGTAAAATACAGATTTCTTGAACTAATCTTAATATATTTTCAATACATTTAGAAAAGATTAGGAAAATACTTAAAGAAATTTCATATCTTGACAAAAGTGAAATGGATATATGAAAAAATAAAATGTTAGACAAATCATAAAGCTAGACGAAAAAGAGCTAAAACAAGGAAACACAACTTACTTCAGTCACATAATGAGGAGTTATAGGTAAGAAATAAACTTTGTCAGCTAAACCTGGAGAAGTCTGAACAGTAGCAATATTTGGATTAATTAAGACACTGATAATATTTTCTTCTTTTAGGGCTTTGATAGCCTGCAAAATAAAAATACATTAAAATTTTTTTATAAAAATGTTTGTATAAAATAAATAACTTCTAAATTTAGTACTCAGAATATCTATTAAAAAATAAAATTGCAGTACATTAAGAATTCTTTTTCTCTAAACTATCATAGTCTAATATGCATACTTACTCACACAGAAAAACATTATAAAAATGTTTGTATAAAATAAGTAACTTCTAGATTTAGTACTCAACATGTTTATTAAAAAATAAAATTGATTGCACTGCATTAAAAATATTTTTTCTGAAAAATATTACACATTAATATGCATAGTCATTCACATAAAAACATGCTCTGACAATATATGCTAACTTTTTAATGCACAAACAGTTTTTTTTTTAATTTTTTAATGTCCATTAGAATGTGTATATATATATATATATCAAGCCTATGAGCATTTGCACACATAACACTGTTGCTGAATCAACAAACTTACAATTGCATCACTAGAATCATAATACGAAACAAACTTTTAATTATATTACTTTAATGTTAAGTTCATCAGCTTTAATGCTACAGAGAAATTGCTTCAGTGAATTTACTTCTTTCTTAGGGATTTAAATACTTTTTACTTACACATCTATTCCTTAACTCATTTAATAAACTGAACTTTCAAGTTAAAGTGTCAATTGATATGTAAGCATAATAATAAAAAAAGAATAAATTAAAAAAATATATTATGAATGATTTATGGCTTTTTACTTTATTAATCATGTATAATTTATTTAAATTACAAAAGTAATATGAATTATCTCATAAAAATTAATTAATATCATCACAAGTAATTGCATTATTCAGTTTTTTTTTAATCAACCTTCCCTCCCATTCTTTTAAATAATATAAAAAGTCTTTAATACTATTAAATTTTGATATGGTTGACATTTGCAAGGAGAAGAATTCTTTTCTTGGAAATATCAACATTGTTTGTTATAAAAATAGCTTCAAAATGCAATTGCATTCTCTGACATAACTTCATTATAATCATTAGTTAATAATTTTACAGGGTTTCTCACATTCTTTTAAAAATATTTTCATAATCTAATTACATGAATGTTTCAGCATCACTCTAAATCACAGAACTTCGAAGAACTCCTTCCATGCTACATTACTTATATCAGCATTAGAAAGGTCAATCAAATCATCATCTTTCACAGCATTTTATGCTGCAATTTCATTGATTGAGAATGAAGCACATTTGAAGCAGTTCACAATCACTCTTGGGTTTAACTATTTTCATATTGTGTCTATCATTTCAATTTCTTGTAGCAGTGACATACTCAAGAGGTGCAAAAGGCTATTCAAACATTCATACAAACTTAAAGTGATACTTTTTTACCAATTTTCTCACTAAAGAAGATTTTTCTGGATTGTCTTACTTTTTTAATTTCTCTCTTAAGAGGAAGAGATTACATATACCTGTTGTTAATGTTTATCACTATTACTCACTAAAAAGTGGATGAATATGCATATAGTAGTAATCAAGTTATTGAATGCTGGAAGATGATTCAGTACATTCTAAACTGAAAGTATATTAGGAGACCATGGAGAGCAGCTAGGGTCTGACTGCTAACCTTTGAAGTCAGCCTCAAGCCAACACGACATCTGATTTGCAAAAAATGGCCTTGGGAAACAAAAAATTTAAGAGAAAGGATTTGAGTTCCTTTAGGTCCCCAGGCCCTGTTGCTTTCAGCAATGCTTCCGCTCTTCACATCCACATAATACTAAAGAGAAAATGTCACTATTCTACCTGCAGTCAAACAGGTTATTTTCTTATCCTTCTTTCCTCCCATTTATATTACTATACTTCTGAATATCAGGTGATAGATTGCTAAAATAAGCATATCTGTTTCATCTTTGTTCAGACTCTGGAGATGATCTATTCTTTACCTGTAGCATAAGTGAAGAGCAATCTGATTCAATCATTATTAACCACTATTAATTTTATGACTGAGCAAGCCAAACAGACTGACATAAGAAATCTGGGCCGACCTATAGATTCAGAATATATCAGAAGAGACAACATTTCCTCTCAAATTATTTTTTTTAACTGTCACAAGGATGGTTTGAAAAATTAAATTTAAGCAAAGAAGTACTGCATACAAAGCTATGATGAGCAATGACTCAAGAATACTAAGATTCAATAGCAGAATGAAAATGAAACTAATCTGAAAAATTCAACAAGTACTTTTGATTCTTATTCAGACACTTCTACAAACCTTTTAGAAGAAATAAGTCCCTCTACAAGATAAAAAATGTGATATATCAAATTTCATAAATGCAAAATTAACTGATGAAGAAAAACTTGATTTTCTTGACAATACTTATCACTCCAATTGCAAAGTATGTGTTTCCAAGTTCAAATAAACAATTAAAATGCAAATAGGAAATTTATATGCACTGTTATTTGAATACCCTTGGCTCACTTATTCTAAAATTAAAGATAGAGTGTACTGTAAATATTCTGTAATATACAGCAAGGGATATGCAGGCAAATCAAACTTTAGGACAGTTAGATAACAAGTTTTTTCACAACCGCAGAAAATCTAACAAGTTCCATGACCATCAAGAGAAAAAATACCATAAAGATTTCTTATTATCAGCTGATACTTCATGAAAATATCGTTCTTGGCTCTTCTAACCATAACTGACACAGTTGATATTGCCAGCCCTTTAAAGAAAATCCAAAAAAGCTTATTCCTGTAATAAAGACATTGATACTCTGCAGGAGAAGTGGATTTCCATTAAGAGGTTATCTTGATTATGGGCCAGTGAATGTAAATAATGATAATGTTGAATCTTAAAAAAGAAAGAGAATTTTTGTCAACTTCTCACATTTTGAATAGATAAAAAAGATTACATTAAAAAATCATTTAGAATCCTGCAGCAGTTCCCCAATGAATACTTTGACAAAAATTCAAAGTGAAATCATAATGCTTCCAATAAAATTATTTTGGAAATGATTGTTGAAAAAGCAGATGCAAGAAAATACTTTCCAGTTATAGCAGATGAAACTACAGACATTTTTTCACAAGACCAAATATTCATCTCCATGTGATATGTGTCAAAACTTGAAAAAAAAAAAACTATTTTGATAGAAATTTTTCTTTTTAAAATTCATACCTGTAATGTTGGCATGCAAAGAAGATTTTACTAATGCCACTGTAGATAATTTGACATCAACAGACTTCGATTTGAAATGAATGAAAGGTCAAGGCTATGATGATACTGCACCCATGTTCTGTATATTCAAGGACATACAAGTTAAAATGAGAGGAGATTTCCTTCAGCAGTCTGCATGCACTGTGCTTCTAATTTTCTCAGTCTGGCAATTTTTGATGCTTCATTTGGCTTGATATATTTGATTACAGCAAAGCATGCAAGAGCTATCTGCCTAAGAGGACAAACGCCTTTGTTGAGGCTTTCTAAAGGAAACTGGCTCATATCTATGTTACACATGAGGAAAACCACAAAAATGCCCATACAGCCAGACTGTTTACTTGGAATTGAAATACCAGTAATTACTCAATCAGCCTAAAGCAAATAAATGAGGATTAATTTGAAATTTCTCTTTCATGAATAATAAGCAAGCGAACATGTTATTTTAATACTACAAGTGAATCCGCCAAATCCTGATTTCGAATATCTATCTTTAATCAATTCTTGGATAGTTTTATATTGCATTTAAAAGAATGTTTTATTAAACATAAAGAAACATTAAATTTTTTTAATATTTTAATTCTCCAAAAATAATAAGTTTCCTGTCCAATTTGAATTTGAAAGAAACTCACAATACTTTAAATATATATTCTTCTGAATCATGTGATTGTAATATTGGTATTGTAAGCACTGAATATTAACTCTGACAAAGAAAACTGCATCAACAGCAAAACAGTTTATGTGCAATGAAAGTTTTAGAGACATACAATAAAGAAAAAAATATTAGTAACATTACCAATTATCATGTGTAGTGAGAAAAAATGTTTTCTAGGCTAAAATAGCTAAAACATTTTTTACAAACTAGAAAATGTGAAACTCATTTAAATGGATTATGTTTGTTGTATATATGTAAAAATATACCAGTTAAAGAAGTTTTAAATATTCTATAAAAAAATGCAACATGAGTTTACATGGTTTGGTGCAAATTAAAAAAAAAAAACTACTATTAGAAACATCTTTGATCTGATAAAATAATGTAAGTATTTTTGTATTGTTGATTGATATTTTATTAAATATCTATCATTAATAACATAATAACACAAATGTAACTGAATAGATATCAAATATTGTACTTAAATAACCTGATTTAATTGTAGATATATAATTTTTAGATAAATTTAAATTTTGAAATGGCAAAATTATAAATAAGAAAAATTGCACATTAGTTTTGACACTGTCATGGTAATTGCACCCTCCAAAATTAAATTCTAAGTATGCCACTAGTTTGCAGAACAGAACTATTTTATCAGAGTCATTATCTATGTTGAAACAGCACTTTCTTATCCCCATATGCAGCTCTGAAAATTTAGTGTTTGTGCAAGCTATTCTTTACTTCCTCACAATCTATCATGTTCTTTTGGTTTTCAGGAGTTTTTCCCTGAATAATGGAGCCCAACAGAGAGATTAACTCCCATCTTGATAATTTTAGTCATAACAGCATAGCACATTTGACATCGTTAAAATCAGATGCCCTTCATTCCTTCCTGGAAGGCTCTACAAAAAATTCAAAAGCTGGAAGGCTCTACAAAAAATTCAAAAACTGAAAATATCTATCTTTCACAAAACAGGTTGAAAATATCTATCTTCACACAGTGGTGAGAGTTGAGTACTGTTCTGCTATCAGGACCAGATCCAGAAACGTTTGTATGCATGTATGAATGTATGTGTTCATGTCTGCATGTACACTGCTCGACATTGAAAATAAAACACCAAGTGGTCAGAAAGTGATGAAATTTGGAAAAAAGAGACAGCAAGCAGCAAAAAGTGATCTTTGTTTCAAAATGATAGTCAGAATACAGAGCGAATGGCGTCAGCTCAGTAGGATGTAGGATCACCTCAGACAGAGATGCACGAAGAAATAGAGTCAATGAGAGTGCGGATGGTGTCCTGAGGGGTGGCTTTCCATTCCCTTTCAACTATTTGCCACAGTTCGTCTTCTGAACGAGGCAAGGGCACAGTCTGCAAACGGCATCCAATCACATCCTACACATGTTCGATTGGTGACAGACCAGGAGAGTACGGTGGCCAGGGAAGCTATAACCTTGCAGAGCATGTTGGCAGACGTGAGTACTGTGGTTGGGCGTTATCCTGCTAAAAAATTGCATTAGGCAGCCCCTGAAGGTAGGGGATTGCCACCAGCCACAGTACATTATCCAAGTATCGTTAGGCCATCATAGTGCCCTGAATACAAACTAGAGGTGACCTGGAATCCTAGGCAATAGCGCCCCAAACCATTATGCTACGTTGTCACACGGTGGGGCATTCCACAGTTACTGTCGAATTAGATCCGTCTCTGCGTCAATGCCACACACGAATGCGACGACTGTCACTGGATAAACAGAAGCGTGACTCATCTGAAAACACCACGTTTCACCATTCTGTCATCCACATCGCTCCAATATAGCACCATTCTAAATGTTGGCGTCTATGCTGTGGGGTCAATGGCAGTCTTCTTAACGGACACCATGAGTGCAGGCCACGTTCAACCAATCGACGGGAAATTGTTCTCGTCGACACTGGAACATCCCGGGTATCTTGCACATGCTGCAGAATCGCTGTACAAGTGACTGGTGGGACCACCACAGCTTGTCGGCAGATGCATCGATCAACGCGTGCTGATGTCACTCTGGCTGAACCTGCACCTCTCCTTCTTACCCCATTCTCTTGTTCCAACCATGTTTGCCATAGCCGATGCACCGTGCTTGCATCCATGTGAGTATCAGCTGCGATTTGACATCAGGACCAACCTGCCCTTCTCAGTCCGATCACCATACCATTCATAAAATCGTCTATTTGCTGGAAGTGCCTTCATTGACGGCGGCCTGGCATTCTCTCCTATTACACGTATGCTCCATGACAAAAAACCAACTTTCTTTGATAATTCGTCTGGCAGAAATAACGACACGAATATTGCCCATTCTGCACGTTCCTTCCCTTATATCTTACTTCACATGCATCAGAGAGCTGCACATTTCACATCATTCACATAACTCAGTGACATGCATCTACTCTAAAATTTGCATAAATTTCTGACACTGCTTCTTGGTGTTGCATTTTCAATGTCGAGCAGCGTATGTATGCAAGAAAGAATATACATATACACATATCTGTGCATACATATCTGAATCCAGTCCCATTAACAGAACAGTACTGACAATTTTCCTAGGAATATTAGATTCTTTAGAAATTTTGAACGCATTTTTTCCATTGCCAGCTATGTAATGAAGTTTCACTTTAAGTAGTAAAGTGTTTAATTTTCTAAACCATGATAACAACACTCACGAATTTAACAAAACTGCTCATTTCCAAATTGTAAATTTTGGGGGAAGCAAATTTTATAAAGAAACCTTCAGTATGACCTCTTAAGACATCATTGATTATCTCCTTCCTTTTACTGATGGGATTTTTGATAACAGGTGTAAGAATCTTCAAGTTTTAGAAGTAGAACAGAAAAATACCCAGAAAAGATACGAAAAAAAATTTGAACAAAGCATGAAAAGTTAAATGATCCTTATTGCCAAATTAACATATTTTTTTTACACTTTTTGATTATCCACACTCTAACTGAAAAGTTGCAGAAAAGTATTAATTAGCCAAAGAAGTATATCACCAAAATAGCAATGTGGCAATCCACAATGTTGTCAAAACACATTTATGTGGCAACCCAAGTATGCACATAGCACATGTCTATTTTGGCCAGTGCCTAATGCTGAATTGTACTGATGCCTTTGTGCAATTCTCTGGTGTTTTTTAAGTGAAAACAGATTGCTGAATGGGCCATGGGCAGAACAACAATGCAAAAAAGAAAGATATCTCAAAGAGGCAAGAGGTTTATCACCAATGTTTTTCTGCTTTTTTAATTTTATTGATTTATTGCTCATGTATGGAATTCTCAGTGCATCATCATTTTGAAAAGGGCTTGCCTTGTGTGTACAGCTTGACAAAGAATTAGTCACCAACAAGTTTGCAAATGATCTCCAAAAGTCAGTAGTGAGTTCAGGACTTTTCAGGGGAGGTATGAATGATCAGAAAGCATCTTTTTTTTTTTTTTTTTTTTTTTTGTATTATAAAAGAAATGGAAGAGTCAAAAATTTTTAAATTAAATCAAAAATTTTTATCAAGTTAACAAAGTTTTACTTTATTTTGTTTTACCCTGAAATATAGTATTTACACCATTATATTCTTACTAAAAACACCTTCACAATCCAAGTTCATATATTTGAGACCAAACAAGCCCCTTTTTCCTTATAAAAATGCAGTACAATCTTATATTTTCAGGCAACTTGTTCTTCTATGCCAAATACATATTTGGAAGTTATTATGTGTACCATAAATTTGAGGAAAGCAAGATATATTCGAAAATCACTTCAACAGAGGAAAGAAGAAATTTTCAGACAAATAGTTTCAAAATTTAATTTAAGAGCAAATTTCTGAAAAAGATACAGTCATAAACACTAAAAATATATTAATCATTAATAGCTTTTAACATACTTGAGAACCTGAATAATCAAATTCACCAGCTTGCCCAATAGAGAGGCCACCAGAACCAAGTATTATTACTTTTTTCTTTTTGACTGGATCTTTAGTATCTCCTTGCTGATTACCCAAAGGAAAAGATTCACAACCATAGGTTAGTCCTGACTGTTTTTTTAAATATTGTTTTATTCTGTCATCAATACGTGGCCTGGAAAATGTGTAAAAGCACTAATTGATAACAGAGGCATAAAATAATGATATAAAGTGTTTTAAATTCAAGAAATGCATACAGTTCCAATACAGCATGAACACATAAGTAGCATTTGTTGTGCAGCATTAATACATTAAAAGGAAAAAGCAACCATTTCTTTCAAACATACATAATTACCTTTTAAATATATTCCATACAAAATAAAATTATATTATTTGTAGAGAAGAAAAATTTTAAAAAACGTCAATAATACTGGTATTTGGCCAAGTTGCCTTTTCACAATTTTTATTTTTTTACATGTGTTTGCATTTTTTAACTATACAATACAAAAATTTGTAATACACAATAAAAAAATGTACTTTATTTACTTGGATGAATTTAAGGGAAATATGGATAAAAGAACAACAATACATTGCAAACACACAATTTTCAATGATAATTACAGTGCTGAATGCTATAACAATGACTGAATTTCTTCATATTTTAATTTGCAGTTAAATGTGATATCTGCATAATAGATTTTGCAATGGACCTTCAGTTTTATAAATATGATCTTTAATATAATCTTATTATAATTAGGATTTAAATAATTTTAACACAGAACAATTTAGCAATATTCAGTTACATTACATAAGTAAAAGATCAGAAGCAACAAGCAGGTAGAAGTACGGAATTAGATATGATAAAAAAAATTTCAAATAATTTTATTTTCTGAATTTGAATCTGAAATTCAAATTTTCAGAAATCAGAATATCTGTTTCAAAGAGATGACTTTTCTTTTCCTTTTTTTACTGGTGCATTTTTTAACATTTCTCACCTTCGTATTATAAAAAGAAATCATAAAACCATTGAATTTTCCTCAAGTTCCCAGCAACAGAAGATTTAACAATCACATCTTTACAATTAATGTCAAAATGCAGAAAACCAATCTCACCCTTTTATCTTTTTATTGTGGTCTAACATCATCTCAATGAATATATCAAATAGAAATTCCAAGTCTTGAGGTCCTGCACAATGTTCTGGATGAAACTGTATGCTGTTACAAAGATAAAAAGGAAGAATTATTAATGTATAACCAGAAGGAAGAGGGTTAAATGTAGCAGAATGTAAAACTTAACTCTTACATTTCATGTAATGTATTCATGTAATGCAGATACACATTATACAGATTAATGTATCCTATTATATATTTTATCATGCTGTTGCTTAAAGATCCAGTTATTGATTTTTATAGCCTCTTTTAGATCTTTGCTTGGAATCTGTAACCTCTTAGGATAACATTTGAGTCAATTTCTCTCAAATTCAAAATCCATTTGCTCTTTCATGACATATCAAATTTAGAAAGTTTTAAATATACCTTCCCATTAAAATTAGGCAAAATTAAATCTTAAATTAGCACTGGCCTTATAAAAAATGAATTAAATAGATAAATAAAAATAAAATTTGGTGTATTTTGAGTGAGATTATTATGGAATCTGTTTCTTCAAGCAATGTACTCAAAGCAAGAGTTTTAGAATTAAGATTTTACAATTAATACAAATGAAACTGCCAGATAATAATTAGTGTTAATGATCACAAACTTTTTAAAAATGTTCATTCCTTATTCAATTTAAAAAGAATTTGATTTTATGCAACAACATTTGCTACCATGAATTCAGAATCAAAAGTGAGAAGCAAAAGCACTCTCCTCATACAATACAATACTGACCAGTAGGCTATTTAACTACTTGAAACTACTACAGTATTTAACTACTACAGTGAAATTTCATCTTAAAAGGTACCCATTTTAATTGCATATTTATAATGTCGTAGATGCATTTTACATATCTCTCTTCTCTATTTTTTAAATATCATTGTTTCTGAAATCAAGAAATATTTATACAAATATACATTATAATATGTTTTTCCTATTTAAATTCTGAGCATACAGACTGATAATATCTTATTTAAATAAATAATAGTTCTTCAGAGTAAAATGGTTCTCCATCTGCATACTAAAGAATAAAACTTCTTAATTTTCTAGAAAGTCTCCCCTTCCCCAAACAATGTCAATGCAAAATTGTGTTTGGCTGAAGACAAGTACTAATTTGAATCGAAATTACAACTGCATCTTAAAAACCTCACAAAAACTCTTACATAGCTGACAATTGAGTTATGATGAATTTTATGTAATCAAGTAATGCAATGAATGTACATTTGTAGTGTAATTTGTATACTATATTTCAGTTATTTTACTTCCATAATTTATAATTTTATGAAAGTGTTCACAGAAAAATGAATTTCAAAAAGATAATTCATACAGTTTAACTTTGATTATCTATTAACCATCACACACACACACACACACAACAACAACAACAACAACAACAGAATATCAAAAGTACCAAGTAACAAAAAATGAGGAAACAAAAAACTGAAGTTTATAAAAAGAATAGTCCTTTACGTTTCAGCTGTTTAAAAATGTACATTTTTTATTATATATGATTTACTCTTATAAAAATGCAAATGAAATGTTCAGTAATTTTTATCAATCAAGAAAAATATAAATTAAAATTAATGCATATATTATGTAAGAAAAAATATTTTATCACAATACAAATATTAAACCTCTAGCTACTTCAGTTTACAGCTCGAGAAACTGAATGAAACAGCATTCAAATACTTTCTCATAGCTATTTTTTGTATCCCATTCATTAATTTTACAATTATCCTTGCTGCCATTTGTTCTAGCACTATGAAACTGATCAAGAAAGATAACAACATAGCGCCTTTTACAACACCCCCAAAAATTCTCATATAATTTAATTATATAAAGCAAATAAGCTAAACTTTTGATCAAATGAAATACTACATGGTTTTCAAATGAAAAATGAATGAGCCATTACTTATATGCGTATCTAATATTAATATATGCAGGGATATAACTAAAGCATAGATAGCACATCATTATGGATGAAGTGGTTCTTCAGCATCTGTCTCTTCTGATACAATATGTTGCAACATATAGTGAGTGAGTAGCTTTCTGTGGGCTCTTATCTAAACTATAAAGAGTCTTGAATTGCTAACAGTGTGGAGAAGTCCATCATAAAAAAGCTATCTTTAAAATTATAACAGAACTAAAGAATGCAATAATTGCAGTATGCAAATGAAACAAAGGACATTTTTATGTACAAATCTGATTAACACCATGCCTGAAATAATTCATGCAACTACTAAGATAAAATGCTGGTCAACCTGAATTTTAAGAAATATATGTTACTTTAAACATTAATCTTTGACTTTTACATTGAAATGGTCTACAAATGTTTTTAAATTATTCTGAAAACAAAAACTAAAAATGATTTATCCAATATTAATAAAAATTTATATTTTATACATTTTCAACCACTTAATAATTTATGTCACATTTAGAAACTGAATTTTGGATTACACTACACAAAGGCATTCAAAATTTTAAAATAAAATACATATTTTGCAGAAGCTATGTAATTCATCAACTAGTAACATCACAAATATGTAATCAATTATCATAATCACATATTTGTAATCAATTATTGATTAAAAGAATATAAGTAAACATTTAGGCATACAAACCTGAAAAATGGCAGTGTTTTATGAAATATGCCTTCATTTGAATGATCATTTGCATTTGTGAATAAAGGGAGCCAGTCCTTTGATAGTGTTTCAGAATCAATTGCAAATCCATGATTTTGAGATGTTATACAGCATCTTTTTGTATCTAAAAATATGCAAGGCTGATTGTGTCCACGATTACCATATCTAAAACATTGTTATAGAATGTTAAATATAAATTGCCTAGTTCGTAAACACAAAAATGAATTAAACAATGACTTTTAATTAATAAAGTAACAAAATAAGAAAAAGGAAAGAAAGAAACAATAGAAAGCAATGTTTATGAATGTCCACTCACAAAAATTATAAACAAAAAGAAGTCAAATTTTACTTTAAAAATTCAAATTGTACACAAAAATTCCCTACTCACTCCATCTTGTAAGCTGAAGCTCCCGAAGCAAGAGAGAGAAGCTGATGACCCAAACAAATACCAAAAATTGGCTTTTCTCCATTAATAAGTAATTTCTTAATATTTTTTATAGTTTCTTGGCACATATCTGGATTACCAGGTCCATTGCTCAAGAATAATCCGTCAAAACCTTCATAAAATGAGACAAAAACAGAAGTTAAATATGCTTTAATTCTTTACACACACCTTTCTTTACATACAGTAAACGCTTGATAGTTTGAACTCATATGGACTCAAATTTGTACATAACACTAAAACATGATCAGAAAATATATGCACATAGAAATTGAAAAAAAAAATTAATTCAATTAATGCCAGTTATTTACATTGTGAAAATTCAACTACTATGAAAACTCACTGTAAGTGTTTGAACAGTTCAGAAAGACAATAATTTAATGTATATATATTGCATCAATAAATACTAACAAGATTAAATTAGTAAAATTACACACTGTTATTAATTCCAGAAATTTAAAATTGTAATAATGATAAAAATTTAACTGTTTGCTTTTGACCTTTCCAGCCACACCTTAATTTTGTTCTTTTTTACTATTATTTTATTCATATTAGCCCAAATGGGTATTAGCCTAAATAACCTATTAGCCTCAAAATGGGATTTGGTGGCATATCACTTTAAATGTCTGAATAACTTTTCAAATTGTTGCCACTCAATATTATCACACTGCACCACTTTTAAAGAAATTAAATAATGAAAAATCTGCATGAATGTACATATTTTTCTTACACTGTGAAAAAACGACTGTACCTTAGGGCCATCGAATTTTGAATAATGTAGTCCTCCACCCAAACATGTGGACCTGGAAGACCAAATTTTTAATTTCGAGTTTTACGTTTCATATTTTGCAAAACTTAAAACAAATTTTCAACAAAAAATAGATTTGAAAGTGAGTACTGGCAACACTGTATGGATTAAACCATTGTTTTCTCCAGCATGCAAGACTGTACATTGAAAATTCTTAAGTTCTGTTTTTAAATATTTTACAATTTTGCTATTCAATTGAATTTCATGTGGCATAAGTATAAAGAATAAGATATTTAATTAATAAATTTAGCACACGAAACACTAAATGAAAAGATAAAAGAAAATGTTTTGCAAGCCATCTTACTAAAAAAATTGTACATTGATATGATAAACTGAGAAAAGACTGAAAAAAATGGGAAAATGTATGCCAACACTTAACACTTCACAGAGAGTTTTAAACACATGCTAGTGTTAAAATTTTTCCAATTTTGTTGTTGAATTCTGTGTGGTGTAAGTGCGAAGAAAATAATGCTTATTAATAAAGCTAAAAACATTGAAAAGAAATGGGTTAGGCGTGAGTGCAACAACAGACTGGTATAGATTGTGAGCTCAGCATGAGCGTAGAAAAACCTTAACAAATCTTTTTGGGCAATGGTTCAAATCTCAGCCCTTTTAGAAATTTTTTTTCTCTTCTTATTATTATTAATAAAGGAACTTTTACTTGAAATCATGTGAGACATTTGCAATTCTAATCATTTTTATATTATAAGATGCTTCAATTAACTAGTTTAAAGTGCGGGAATAGACAATGATAGGATAGGTTACTTACAGAAACTGGCTGGAACTGTAGTTCAACAATGCAGATATTTAATTTCAAAATCTAGAGCAAAACTTTTAAAGATAATAAAAAGTTGTCCTGTTATAATATTTGCAACTCTGCAACATACTCACAAAAAAAAGTTAACAAAAGTGCTCTTATCTAAAATCAAAAGATTAAAGATTAAAAAAAAAATTACAAAAACTTAGAAGCAGATTTACAAATTGAAAATCATTTAACCCTAAAGTACTTTATTGAAATTCACAAAATACAAGTTCAAAATTTTAACACATCAAAAATGTTTGTATTAAAATTTATAATGAAAATAGTCACCGGAAAGATCAAGAGAATGATCCCATGGTACCACATGAACACAAGCTCCACGCTGAACAAGACAACGAAGCTGATTGTATTTCATTCCACAATCAACAAACAAAACTTTTGGAGAACCCTTAGCATTATAAACTTTAACTTCCTAAAACACAGAATTTAAAAAGTTAAAAGCAAGGTTAATATGTAAAAAATAAAAGTTCAAAAAATAATTTTCCAAATTAAAATTTACTTTTGTGGAAACTTCAGCAACTAAGTTTCTTAAATTTGGATCAATAAATGGAATACTTGATGGTAGTATATCTTCAGTAATAATCTACAAAATAATAACAGGTAAGTAATTTAAGCATATATCTAAGCAAAATACACAATTCTAATTAAAGCCAAAAAATAAGATATTGAAGTCCGTTATATCACCCAATATACGCTAAATTTTCAAAATATATAATTATTATTTTACAAACACAGGGTACTCTTCTTGTTATTATGTTTGTTAGGAATTGCTGGTCAGAGTGTCATATTTTGACATTTTAAATTTCATAAAAACTGCTCTCATTAGACTAAAATGAAAATTCCATACAAAAAAAATGATATTTTCTTTCAAAAAAAAAAAAGGACATTTTCATTCCAGAAGATAGCATATATAAAGGTTGCTATTTATATTTCTGGCCTTGGCAACAACAGTAAGTGTTGCTAGGTGACCATAGATGATTCCAATCAAAAGTTTAATCTTTTTAACCATAACTTCTTTAGAATGGTTTCCTATTTTAGCATTATATTTGTGTTGTTTACAGTAAATTGAAAAATTCCCATCAAGCAAAAAATGAAACTGACTTGTGAACATTTTCATGCAATTATTTTTCATAAATTTTGACATGGATTATAAAGATAAGAGTGCTTTGATGAACTTAATTCTTTATACAGTGATAAAGCACTTCCTATACAGCACTGTAAAAAACTAGTATAATGAATTCAATTGTGGTTGACATTTGCTTCAGATTGTATTCCGTGAAGGTCGTCCAAAATCAAATGTTGAAACAGAAAATATTAAAGCTGTTCGTGAACTGATAAAGCAAGATCGTCATCTGACATACCATGAGTTGAGGCACCTTTGAGCATTAGTATGACAAGTATCAATAAGATATTATATGGCTCATGTCAGCACTGTCATAAGGCTTCTGTCAATTGGTGCAAGGAAATGTTGGAAAAATACATTCAAGGTGCATCATAGGCTATGTATAACATCTACACAGCTGACAAATATGGATCTATGCATATGAGCCTGAAAAACAACAGCAGTCAACTGTATGGGTCTTCCAAGACAATCCAAATCCAACAAAAGTTGTTCACAGAAGAAGCACATCGAAGCAAATGGTTGCCTGTTTCTTCAGCGTTACTGGTCACGTGATGACAGTGACTTCACAGCAATATAAGATGGTCAATTCCGGCTGTAAAAAAAAAAAAAAAAAAAAAAAAAGTACAGTTCTATATCTCCCATTCTACTGGGCTGATTGACGAAATCCAAATTGCGTTTTTCATGTCTCGAAAGTGCGACTTAGGTTATGTATTAGATTTATATATAGCATTTATATATAGCAACATAGGTATTTTGACAAAAAAATTGGACTTTCTCTGAAATGACATGCCATTTTTTTCCATATTTTGATTCTATGACTCAAATTATGCCAAACTGCCAAGTTTTGTAAAAATTGCACAAGTAGTTTTTAAAAACTTAGCTCTAAAAATTTTAGCTCCTCAATGTTAATTCAATTCGTGTATGTATTTATTATTGTATACATTGTTTGTATGTATGTATTTATTAATATCTTTTTTTATGAAACTTATTTGATTCCTTCTTATACAATTCGAAATTTAGGTTCATTCCGAATAAAATTCTACCACTTTTTATGATTTGTTTTTTAAATTTGCATTTTAAAATAATTTTTATAAATATTTATATTTTTTATATTTTTATAAATTTTTTGAAAAAAATTTTGAATTACAACTTAAAAAATTTTTACAATCAACTTAAGTATATGTATTTCTAAGCATACATGCAAAACGTTAAAGCTTTTTATTCAAAATTTCCGTAGATATATACGAGTTTATATATTGGCATGTTTTGAAATTTGGCATATTTGTTGAAAGCAGTATCAAAAATGTGGTTTACGTACTTTGTTAAAATTATTTAAAAGTAGAACTATGACTTTTTTCTCTCTCATCCACAATGTAAAAAGACAGGAACGATGTGACTTTTTCCTCCTTTGCACAATGAAGGGAAAGGAAAATAGTTTGCCACATATTAAGAAGTTCGCCAAGTGAATTATTTTTGGCTCAAACTGAAAAAAATTCGCTAAATTAAATTTTTGAACTTCTCCATAAATTTTGCACCAAATTTTACAAAATTTAATATATAGGCATAATTTGAATTGTAGAATCGAAGTATGGAAAGAAAATGGTATGTTATTTCAAAAAAAGAAGACCCATTTTGGGTCAAAATACCTATGTTAGAACAAAGCTATATATAAATCTAATATATATCTTAAGTCGCGCTTTCGAGACATGGAAAACACAATTTAAATTTCATTAAACGGCCCAGTAGAAAGGAAGATATAGAACTGTCCCCCCTCTTTTTTTTTTTTTTTTTCAGTGCGGTGTACATGAGCATTTGTTTGCCAGAAGTCATT
The DNA here is from genome assembly GCA_000611955.2 of Stegodyphus mimosarum. Classification (NCBI taxonomy): domain Eukaryota; kingdom Metazoa; phylum Arthropoda; class Arachnida; order Araneae; family Eresidae; genus Stegodyphus; species Stegodyphus mimosarum. The sequence goes on along the minus strand of KK112520.1, from coordinate 148,808 downwards.
GGAGAAACTTGAAAGAAACAGAAGAGGCGAATCATTCTTCATCATGACAATGCAAGCTCTCGCACATTGGCTCAAACAAAGAAATTTTTGCCAGGCCAAAACATCGAATTGATGGGTCATCCGCCAATTACAGAGTTATTACAGGTTTATAAGGAAAACAGAAAGTATTTCATAATGTAGGTCCCAAAGAGAAATGCCAAAATATTAGTGGAAGCAACAAGCTAACATATTAGTACACAAAGCGATACATTGCTGGAACTGAAAAGTCTGACAAACTAGAAACCAGAGTGTTTCACCATTTTACCTAAATATATTAGTATATGTAGCTTTAAATTTAAGAATTTAGATACCAGAGTTTGTACACGAAAAGGTTACATGATTCAGGTGATTATCAAACTGAAAAGATAAATATCAATTGCCTTCATTTCATCAGCGCATGGATTTATATCTAGCTGCATTTATTTGGAGAACAATCAAATGAAACAATGATTTGTTTGAAGGAAATTACTGCAAGAACCGTCTTTTGACCTCCAGAAGTTGTGGTAAAGCAAAAGACAAAATTGCATAACACTGCATACTGGACAAAATCACCGTTTTTCACTGTTCTTAATTCATCTAATATGCTATAAATGTTTAGATGATGTGATGTTAAATTATTTCAGAGAATGTTTTTGTTTTTAAGCTTGTTTCATTTGCAGCATGGTATTTTTCCACCATCTTGAGTCAATCCCCTTCAATAGTAAGTACAAAAAGCAATAACAGTAATTTCTTAAGTTTGATAATATAATTTTTTTAAGTTTTTTTAAAAATTGTAATTTTGTTTGTTTCTACAATCTCTTAAATTTAAAACTCTTGGATAAATCTATAGAAATATGAACATTTCCTTTCCAAAGTTTAACTAATCAAGAAAATTTTAAGAAACAAAAATATGCAACAGCAATAATGAATGAAACAATAAAACTAACCTTTCCAAGACAGCCATTTTTCTTGCTCCGAATCCTTTTTGTAAGATCTCGAGTATCAATACCTAATTATAATTAAATAATTAAAACTAAGAATGTAAAGTAATATGCTAAACCATTTTTTAAATAATACAGGTTATAGAATAATAATAAACCATCTTAAAATTTGAAAAAAATCTCTTTCCTTAATGAATATTTCACACAAAAAGCCTGCATGATTTTACACAGAATTTATTGTATTTTGCATGTTAATATCATTTACTTATTCTTTTTATCCTTCTGAATGTTAATGAGGCATCACTTATTTGATACAAGTAAAATATTAAGCTTTACATAGGTACATGCATAAGAAGAAAGTACCCTTATATTTGCCATGCTGAATTTTCTGAAAATTGAAACTTTGTTTACATACAAAAATGTCAGCAGATTATAGACATTCACAGACTCGCAGAATTCTGTTATATGAGTACCTATATACACTGTGCCCACAAAGTCCTTATCCAGGCTTTATTTTTGTAATCATTAGTTACTTTCATTTACAGATATATTTTATGTGACAGAAATATTCATACTTGGCATTTTTAAATTTAAAAAAATCAGTTTTATAAAAATTAAGAAATTTAAGATTTTATGAATCCCTCTTACTCCCATCCTTAATTTTACATTCCTTATAAAAAAATGAAATTTTATAAAAAATAAAGTACAGGGAAAAAATTCCTATACGACAAAAACTGACCACAATATTTAATTTCCAAAATTTAAGATATCTTGTGTCATTTTCAACTTACCTTGAGAAATCAATTAGTAAATAAATTAGAATAATTTAAATTTCTTTTTTTCCCTGTAAATGTCATTCAATGATATTCTTTTGTGATTTGCTAATTATGTGACATTATTTGATTTATAATTTTGTCACAAATGGTATGCCAAAAGAATTCTTACACAATATTAATTTCTAAATTTTTAAATGTTGAAAATACTTATTAATGTTCTTATAAAGTTTTATTATTTTAGAATCATAATCAATACTTCCTTGTTATAAGGGCCAAAATGGCAAATTTATAGTAATATTAAACTTATACCAGTAATGTATCATAATATAGTATATGAAGTACTTAATTTACACTATGCTGGAGCTGTGCCTGATGCTGAACTTGTGCAATTCTCTGATGTTTTTCTAAGAGGAAACAGATTGCTATGTACACGGGAATAATAACAATACCATTTCATACATTATACTACATATAATGTTTAGTATGTGCATTTTAAATTGTATTTTCAATTGTTTTCTTATCTTCATAATATTTTTAATAAATATTTATGTAGCAGCAATATGTGCAAATGAGAAAAAAGCCGTAAATCTGCATATGTACATAGCCATCTGTTTTTGCTTAACCTCTTACTGGTCAATTTTTTACCAGAAATGTTCATAAAAAAGTATACTTTTTATTGTATATAACAGAATTCCAAACTTGTTATAAAAGAAAAATGAAAGATTTTTTTAATTTTCATAATTAATGAATTTAATATTTCTAATACTTATGCCCCTAAACGTTTGCTTTTTGCAATCACAGAGTACATGCAATGAAGATTGTATTACAGATATAAAGAACAATTACCTAAAAAAACTTTACCATATATTAAAAATTCCTACTTTTCAATACTGTTTTCTTTGGAAGTCCTTTTTTTTTGCGTGGTACAGTTTGAAACATGGTGTTAGGCAAAGTCCTACATCACAATTAGGACACAAATGGCACGTTTCCTTTCGGATTCTTTTTCCATTTTCATTCCTTTGAAAACAGCAAACAACACATTGTCTGGCAGGTGTTAGTTTCTTCTCTGTAGGAGCAATAACTTCTATGAAGTGTCTCTCTGTCAGTCTCAGAGCATTAGGCTCAGAACCAGGTCCTCCACATTTGAGATTCATTCCAGAATTATACGTCTCAATAATTCTGTCAATAAGATCAAGTCTGAACTGTAACTGCATTTTTCGTCCTCCTTTCTTACAGTAGACGACATACGAGTTCCACATGGCAATGTCAAAAATGTGGAAAATTTTTCTGCAATATTTTTTCCCTCTCTTTCTAATGACTTCAAAATTTTTCAAATTTTGGTCCATGCATTCTACTCCTCCCATTGTGTTATTATAATCCATAATAATTTTTGGTTTCTGTTTCATTTGAGAGCAGACTTGGATTTCTACCTTTTCAGTATTGTGATTTGTAGACAGTAATGAAACTTTTTTTGTTCATCCACTTCATCACAGTAACTTTTCCTCCCTGAAATGCTATAATTTCTCCTCTTTTTAGTTTTTTCTTTTGCATTTCCTTTGGGACTTCTTTTCTGTGTAGGTTCAGAGTGTTGTATCCGTTCGACACAAAATTAATTTGTCAGCTAATTCAGGTGAAGAATCGTAATTATCGGTTGTAAGACAGTATTCTTTATTTCATAAAGGCTGCATCATTGGCATAACAACTTGTGAGGAAATACATAGAAAACTCTGTGTTCAGAATTGTGTCTTTACCTGTATATATTATTATAGAACACACATAAGCAGAAATTGACTCGCACAGCATTAAACATTTTATTCTGAATCTTGCTCTTTTTACAGAAATAAATTGCTTCCACCCTAATCTTCCTTTGAAAAGCATAAGGCTTTCATCTATCATTACATCACATTCTGGTGTCACCGTTGAACGAAACTTCTCATTCAGATATTTATAAACTGGCCATAATTTTTACTAATTTTGGGCATTCATGATTTTGAGCATCAAATACTGAATTATCTGAAAAATGTAAATACCGTTGCAAAAGAAGAAATCGATGATGAGACATTACTTGAGAAAAAAAGGGCGTGTATGTGGAATGTCTTTTGCTCCAGAACTGATCAATTCCAGGCTTCTTCATAATTCCCTGGAGTATAGTCAGGGCAAAAAAAAAATATATGCATCTTCCATAGTCGTTTCTCCCCAAAATTTACTTCTTGAAAATTTTCCTGCAATGCTTGATTGGATGCACTGTTTCGCATATCTATTTGTTTCTTTTACAATTTTAGTCATCAGAGAAGAATCAATAAGTTTCACAAAACTGTAGCTCAACAAAAGTATTATCAAATTGTACATTTATGACTGGAATACCATTAAAATTAAAACGGGAACATGGAGGAGGTGGATTTTCCACATCAGTTTCGATAAAATTTCTAGCAGAAATCAAATCTTCATCGGAGCTGAACTCACTACACGAGTCAGCTAAAGGATAATCCAGAAGATTACAAGACAGTTCTGAATTTGTATCAGAAACATCTAACAAAGTATTATTGTCAATTGTAGCATCCATAACTGAGACGCTTTGAATTCACAACCAGAAAACACTACAACAAAAATATCAAGAACAAATAATGCGATATTTCAGACTTCGGCAACAAAGAAAAAAACCAGTTTGAATACTTTTCAATGACATGGACAAGCTGCACATTGAAATACTAAAGACTCTCTCTCAGTCAATTAAAAATATGGGCAAATCAAAACAAGAAAGAAAATATCGTTGCCCGTATGGCCAAATATTAATAACCCGTACACTGTACGAGCAAACCAGTTAAGGGGTTGTTAAAAAAAGCATCACATAATTGCAAAAATTTGGCATTGTACACATTAAACATTATACATATTATATTACACTTTTAAAACTTTCAATTTTTTTTATGATTGTCATAGTTTTCAGTTTTCACCAAATTCCTTTTAAATGTCATCAAATTTAACTACAATCTGTAAAAATGCTTCTGTTGGCCACTTTAACAATGAAATGCCTCATAATCTAATAATCATGTAAAAATTCATTAAATTAGAAATATTTTTAATTTTTGCAAATAATGCTATGAATTAGTTATGTGCCAATAATGAACTGAAAATAGATTCTATAAGATCTTTTTGAAAAAATTTATATTGATGAATACTTTTCATGATAATGTGCATCGAAATGTTCATCCATTAATCCATTAATTAATTTTTTTCTAAACTAATATTTTATTTTTAGTTACATACAAATGCAAATCTTTTGTTCACAATTTGTGTACACTCTCTAAATGTTATATCCAACTTTAAAATGAAATATCTAAATAAAGTTTTATCATGTAGAACTTACAAATTACATATATATAACGAATACCAGATTTTCCTAAATATAAGTACAAGGACCACAGAAGATAAAAAATTAAATTTCATAGTTTTTACAATTTTTTTAATAAAATTGCAAAAAAATAAATATCTGCATCCCATAATGATTGGACTGATGAAAAGAAAAAGATATCTAATTTTACATCTCTTAAAATAACAGTGAATAAAAATTTAATGGTGAATAAAAATATTTTTCGATATTTGTCCAAAATTTGTGTATTATAGGTTAAAATCGATAGAAGTTTGTTTTAATTTTATCGCTAAATTTGGATGGCAATCTAGAATTTAGTTTTTATTTAAAACTGGTTAATTTTATAAGCGATTAATGTATCAGTTCACTAAAAATGTTGTGGTTTTGATTAGTGATTAAACAAAAGAATTAATCATCTTTAATTACTAATTAAGAAACTAAAGAATTAAATTATGAAATTATAAATATAGATAAAAATTATTTATAATTTACCTTGGATCCCTGGTACACCATTTCTCTCCAACCAATTATTTAAAGATTCTGAAGCACTCCAATGACTATACCTTTCACTTAATTCACCAACAACCAAACCGGCAGCCCACACACGATCAGATTCAAACCATTTCTGTATGCCATACTCATCTACTTCTTCAGCTGTAATGCCATAATTACCAATTAAAGGGTAAGTTAAAACCAATATCTGAGCATGATAGGACGGATCTGTTAATGATTCAGGATAGCCAACCATTCCAGTCTGAAAAACTGAAAACAAACATAATGAAATTTGTTTTCTGTATAAAAATATAATATTTACATAGTTAACAAAAGTAAGAAATAAAAATACGATGTATAACCAGCATAACACAACCTTAATTTGGTACTGCAATATAAATTTAATTATCCAGCCTTCAACTAAACAGAATGCTCAAGTAAAAGGAATATCTTAGAATTTTAAGAGTGGAAAATAATATATAAATAGAGAATCCAGAGAAAAGGCCACTTGACAGAATTATTTAAGAAATAAGCATGAAGAGAGTTCTACAGGTACAAAAACCTGTAGTTTCTTGGTACCTTAAATAACTCGCCAAACTTTGATATGCTATTTTGAGTTTATTTTTATTTAGCAGATCTTTAAAGTCATTTAAAAATTTGCAAGTGCTATTGAAATTTTGTAATTATTCAAATCTCTCTGATAAAGAATTAACAACTGGGTCCACTGTTACATCGAACAAGTGACTTTTAAGCCCTTTTCTGCATTACACTTGGAATCTGGTCTTGCACTCAAACAGCCTCCTTCTTTTCCTTATTCTTTAACTTCTAAAAATGGGCTCAACATCTAAAACTGCAGATAATTCTTTTGTAGTGCGACTAGTGCTTTTCATATCCATTTGCATGACAATCAGTTACACTATTCATTAGTGAAACTACACAAGATAGTTCCACAGAAGTGTTCTGCATAGTTTTGCCGATGTTTATTCTGACTAAGGCAAATACTTATTGTCATTAGGAAACTTATCTTCTATTTGTATCACAAGAGTCTCTGCTTCATGTCGCACTACAAGATCATATGCAGGCATTTCTGAAAGTTCATAAACAGCTCCTCAAATTCTCATGATTTCATTTTTAATGGGTTTGAGTCATTCTGTTCTTCATTCCTATCTGGCCTCATACAAAAGTTTTGCAGTGAAGCAGTTAACCTCCCCCCCCCCC
>KK112520.1:125980-141969 GCA_000611955.2 Stegodyphus mimosarum | reverse complement strand
AAAAAATAAAAAAAAAAAAAAAAAAAAATAAAAAAAAAAAAAAAAAAAAAAAAAAAAAAAAAGAATTCCAGCCAATTTGTTACAGTGTCACTAACCACTAAGTTTAGGCTATTACATCCACAAACCAAATAAAACACTTCTAAATTTTCTTTCATGATCCATGCCTGAGTACTTTTATTTTTCCCTTTTGAATTTGAACATGACTATAGACCTGGATTCTGCAGCTCTAAGTTTAGGTTGCTATCTCTCAGAAAAACAAGTATACTTTCCTATAATCCTTGATATGTAGTTTCTGTAACAGTTTAATAGCTAATAAAATGTTTCTATATACTATACTACACTATTTATATATATATATATATACTATACTATTTTTAGATATACCTTACTACATCTAAAAATAGTATAGTAACGAAAACTGCTCCATATGACTTGTATCTGGCATACAGTTTAAAATAAAACTCAAATATTTTGCTTATCTAGCTTGTTTAAATATATTTTACTGAACACAATTTCCCAGCAAACTAAAAAGTTTCTTTAGACACAACACAAGGTTCACTCATTGTTAACTCAGATTTTCCAAGTAGCTCAACAATACCTGAAAAATTCACACTGCATGGCATAAATAACAAACCTGAAGTTCTTTTGAAAGCCAAATTTTATTCTTATCAGTAAATTTATGAAACTGTAATCACAGTGAAATTTCAAACTATTTATATTTCACATAATGTACTAAATTTTCCTGTAAGCATTTATCAGCATGTTTTCAACCATTAATTCCAGATTTTCCTAACATCAACTTACTGGAAGAGCCAAAAAATCATCTACAAAAGCAATAAATTTTATTTGTGCTCCCTGAATAAATAACCTTCTAAGAGAATTGCCACTATAATTTATTTTCTTAAACATCACTGTCATAATTTATTTTCTTAAACATCACTGTCAAAGAGAAGCTATGTTTTCCTCTTTTGGAAAACTATACTGCTTATTAATATGATGTATCCTACTTATAAAGATGTGATCATTTTCATCTACTGATGATTCATCTTGCCAGTATGCTGGATCATCATAGTTGACATTTATTTTGGTTGAGTTTTCAAATTTTCTTTCCACATTCCTATTATTCTTGGCTGTGAGCATGACATCACTACTTAAGACTAAGCCTTCAACTGTATATGCAGTTATTTTCTTCAGAAAGTACAGTATTTTTTTAAAGTTTGAAATTACAATCATTAGATGACATATCTGAAGAAGTTGAGGCTACACTGTTCCAGTGTTTTTTGACTACTCCCTCTTGTTGAAGACTTTTTTTTTTTTGTAGCCAGATAGCATTTTGGCAGTATTTCTCAATTTTAGGAGAAGGAAAAGGAAATAAATCTAAACTGTCTATAGAAAATAAATAAAAACCCTACGATACACAATTAAAAATAGCAGAAACAAACAAAAAGAAAAAAAAAACAGGCTCAAAAACAAACAAAACCCTGATTCTAGCTTGACATCCATTCAGTGCCGTCATCTATACTTTTTTTTTAATTAAATGTCAGTATCTGAAAAAAAAAGGGGGACAATAAAAGCTTAGCTTACAAGGTCAGAAGCCGAACCCAAATAATAGTTGGATTTAGACAGAAAAGTTAAAAATTTCAGATTGAAAAAAATTTATATTTTATTATTTTCACTTTTTTGGTGGGGATATTCTTGATGACACTCCTGGCAACTGCCCATGTTGCCCATACTTTGAGAAAACTCTGGTTGCACATATACTTGAAAATATGCTAAAAACAAAGGCAATACTGAATGTTAGAATTGGGAGTGCAGATAATCAGAAAGTACCGCATAAACTTACCTATTTCACCAGAAACAGCCTTTGTAGCTCCAAATATTGTTCCTTTATATGTAGTGCCATCGTCTAATACTAAATAACCTAACATTTTGAAATTAGTTTCCTATGACTTCTGAAAAAAAATTACAAATCATAAATATTAACACATAACTCATCTTTAATATTTTCCCATCTGAAACAAGATGAGTTTAAAAAGAGCACAGAATAAAATTATAAATGTATAATGTAATGTATAAAAACACCATCCAGTTAAATGATAATCTAAAATATTTAATTTATAGACATAAATTTCATAATACATAATGTTTATTTAATTACACTATAGTTATTTTTGTTAGTGCTTTCAATTTTGATAACTATTCCTCCAACTGCAAAATATTAATCCATAACCTTGACAACAAAATTCTTTGTAAAACTGTTAATGTAACAGGCCAAGAAAGTTGCATGAAATTTTTGCTACTTACACTGTAACTCCCCTCCCTGAATTTTGCTTTTTTTCTCATGACAAATTACAGCTTTAGACATAATAAAATATATGTAAATAATAGTCTTCATAATTTGTTACCTTAAATAAACACATCCTACCATAAATAAAAAAAAAAAAAAATTAAAGCTTGTCAACATATTACTACACAAAAATTTGCAAATTTCACTTTGCACCAATGCTAATGAATAAAATATAAATATACAAAATTAATCATGGTATATAATGTGCCAATAAAATAATTCCCAAACCACCTTCTTCCACAACTGCAGCAAGCTCATATGCCACTTAAGTATCTGCATAAAATATGTCATACAATGCTAGCTAGCTCCAAATGAACAATTTGTCAGTTCAGTAATCTGTGCATTGAACTTTTGCAGCTCTTAGTTTTCATTGCACTGTGGCATCACTTGCAAACTTTACAGAACACAATACTGTGCATATAGTTCTGCTGACACACCTCACCAAAAAGCAGTATTTGAAGAAATCCAATTGCTTAGGATTTCCATTGCTTAGGATTTGAAACAAGTTTTTCAAACATTTCATTTGTTACAGGGCTAATTTTTTTAAATCAAATGTTAGTAATACATATATCCACAGCCAGATTAAAAATCTTAGAGGCTCTAAACACTAAAGTGCCCCCACATATGTTTAAGGCATATTCCCTCCCCCACCTCTCTCTCTTTCTCAGTTTAGGTTTAGCTCTGCAATGCATTCTATAGCAAAACTGGCAATGGGAAATTTCTGGTGCTTCCTTTCCGAATACTTAAGCACCTTTTGTGGTGCCTCATTTTCTTGATGTCCTAAGCACATGCTTATATTATTTAATGGTTAATCCAGCCCTGCATATAGCCGTAATGCTTTTAATATTTATTTTTTAGTTATCTAGATGGCAATATTAAAATAGGTGGTAATAAACAGACAATTCATCTTGCAAATGGATAATCTACTTGCAATATGCATGAACATTAAAGTGCAATATTATAGATGTATTTCCTTTTTAGTCTTAGCTCAAGGAAATTTGCTTTTCTTTAACTTTTATTGTAAATATGCAGCATATAAACATACAAGTATGCATAATAAGAATTAATCTATTATTTATATAATTTGTAATATGAAATATACTAACTGTGGGATGTTAATGCCTCTAAACCCACCCACCCCCATATATTCCAAAGATCAATTATGCAATATTTGATTGATCAAAATGCCTTTCTGAAAACCACCTTACAAATGTAGTCAAAAATACATTAAGATAATTTGTTGTTCCATAATTGTTAAAAGAAAACAATTTAACTCAATTTTATTTCAGTGAATATTATTTAGACCTTTTGGTAATAACTCTTTAATAAATCAGTCTTTGTTTGGTCAAATATCTAACATCATACATCGATTGAACTCAGAAATATATTCAAAATGTCTGTATCTATTATTCAAAGATTCTTGCGTTTATAGTATAAGGTTTTTGAATTTTAGACAGATGAAGTGAAATATATAGGACAATATAAAAATTTCTTGAATATATTAAACAAAAAAAATCGATCAAAGCTTTTAGCGGATAATTTAAACAAGAAAAATCATTCACATTTCGTTAGAATTTAAATATGTAATCATTATGCCAAGAATTTTTCCTCCATTCACATTTTCAGAAGGGACTGCCAACAAAATAGCATAACGCTTTAACGTAGAAGAGATCTAAAACATAAAGCGAGATCACCTCCAAAAATAGGTAAAGGTAGACCAGGTAAAATAATTTCTATTATTAAAAATATCGTCAAAATTTACAGACATCATTATTAGATTATGTACTTAGTTAGTTTCCAAATCTGAGACTCAATAACAGAATACATAAAATATTGACATGCTTTTTAACTTTAATTGAAAACATACCGGCTAACCAATTTAAATGCACCTCTCCCCACTTCAACCCAATCGCGAAAACGTGTGCGCGCAAGAGAAAAATGCCAGATACAGCTGTCATGAAACGTAAACACAACCGTTTTTTTTACTGACCTTGAATTTTCCATTGTGTCTACTACTTTGAGGAATAGTTAATTAATATTAACTGTAGCTGCAACTTGAAATAAAATTTAGCAACTTAATTATTATTATAAAATTCAAAAGTTGCATAGTTATGATTTCCTCGTAATACTACTTTTACCTAGTAATGCACAAACTCGATTTAAAAGTCAGTTTCATCCCTTAATTCAATTTTTCACGTTAAGCTAGCTTTGAAAATAGAAATGTTCGGAGAAGAATAAATTCTTCGGAATGGCCAAAAGTTCCCAATAAGAGAATGAGCGATATAATGTAATTGTGTTCAAATGTAATTTGGGACTTCTCATTGTCGACTTTGTAATGTATCACATGTTGCCGCTGAGCATCCTATTGACAATAAATTTGTGCTCGCAAAGGCGAATTAAATTAAAAGGTTCTAATGATTATTTGTTTAGTTTAATACCAAAGTGTAAAAGACGTAGTTGCTTAAAAGCTGCACAGTCTTACGTTCCCCTAAAAAAGGCATTAGGAAGCTAGAGAATATATTGAAAATCTGTGAAACTATGGGAATTGCTTAACGTTAATAAAACATTTCAAGGAAATATTGAACAGCAGAAGCAGTGAAGTTTTACCTTTTAGTATGTATTTGAAGACTTTTACCCTTTAGATATATTTGAAGTATGTATTTGAGCAAAGTTTGAAATCTGGCATTGTATATAATGCCTAAAATTAAACGGCAATGTATGAAACGATTAATATTTCACACATTTCCTAGGCATTCTATAGAATGCCAAATGACACACAGGCAAACTATGAAATACATCTCCAATTCGTTTCGAAGAACCAAACTTCTTACCAGAAGTTAATAAATGATGTAAAAAGATCAAAATGACTAATAAGAAAGAACCATAGGGCTACTGGCTGCTGAATCTCTAGGGTGATGTTTGTGGAGAACAAAATTATGTCCATTTATTCTGTTAAAGAAAGCGTCATTACTATACAGTATTAGGTGACGGACGCTGAGTTATTTCCCGTAATTTATGGAAATCCATTTGAGTACTAGACACGGACGACTTGACAGAATGTTGAAAGAACTGTCAACCAAATGCAAAAACGTTACATGTAATGATATTGAATTGTACTATCTTTTTTGTGAGCTCTGCCAGAAAAAAAAAAAAAAAAGGTATTAAAAAAGGGCATTGTTGTGAAACTTCCTGATTGTTTCTGTATTTAATTTCCTTTGTCAGTTAGATCTTATTGATTCCCAGTCTCAGGCATATAGAAAATACAAATTTATTATGCTGTATCAAGATCATCTCATTATCCCTTTTTTTACACATTTCGAATAACAGTTTTTTAATGGCGTTCTTTCATTAATTTTTCAAAATAACATTTGTATTTTTGAGGAATGAACGTCTTTTAAATAATAGCCTTATTATAATCTTTTTTTCATACTTTTTCTAAAAAGCATTGGCCATTCTATAGAATGCCTAAGGAAAGTATCTAATAGTTCTCATATTTAATACTTTGCCTAAAATCGCCCGGCATTCTATAGAATGCCGGCGTTTCATACTTTTCCGGTAACATGTACAAAAGAAAGGATAATGATAATCTTAATATTTATTGTACATATTTATCTTACGAATATTCAGTTTAAAAAAACTGTAATCTGAACAGAATTAAGACTCGGATAATTAGCTGAACTTTAATTTATAAATCGGAAGAAATATTAAAATTATTATAATTAGAATTTGTAGCATTCAAAACAAAAGTTTTTTCTCACTTTTAAATTTATATTCCTTTTATTATTCTTTGTACTTAATTTATAACTGCTTAACATTGGTCATCGAAACGTTGTAAAATTGGGAAATTATGTTATCTTTTAAAATTTTGAAATGATTGTAATTAATAAATAATTTATAAAATTAAATACTTTAAAAGATGGAACATATTTCGGTATAAATCAAGAGGTTTGTTCAATACTGAAAGAGGTATTTTTATTGTATTATTTCTAATTGGAATTTTCGAATGTAATAGTACTTTGAATTGCAAGCTAGTTAGCAAAATTACTCATGATAGTTGTGTACTAGGCAAACTACTCAAAGACTATCTGTCCAGGGAAAAAGGGAAAAAAATTCACCTGCTGGAGAGCATCAAATTGCAATTTATGAGAAAAACTGTACTATTTTATTCCAATAACTTAAAGTGAGAAAGGAAAAGAAATTAGCTGAATTGCTCCAAAGGCATAGCTAGAGAAGATGGTCCTCTTCTAGCGAAATATTTTGAGGGGATATTTTTGACTGAAACTTTATTTTATAGATGTTATCATGTTGATCGTTGAGCGAGTGACGATTCTTCAAATAGTTGCATGAAGGAAAAAATTTCTAATCATAAATTAATTTCAGCTTGTAAAAATGATAGATTCGTGAAGGGCAAGAAGTCAAAAACACATTTTGTCTATATTATAAATATATTGAGCATCCCCAAAACATTTCAGAGTAAAAGATTAGCCTCAGAAACTTCATATCTTTCACTTCGAGTTAAAACTGCCTTTAATTACACCAAAAAGGACTCTTATTCACATTGAGAATAAAATTTGGATTAATAAGAAAGCTTTATCAAAACAAGAGATTAAGATATTATTACCTTTCAGATACATTAAACAAGTTTTTCGAAACTAAACAATCCTAAATTTACAGAAGAAATATTTGTTTTAATGTGAATTAAAAGTAGAAAAATCCTAAAGAATAAGCAGCTTGATTAAAAATTAAATAACAGCTTGGAGATCTTTCAAAGATGTTGTAACACAGTTAAAAAAATAGAAAGTTATCTTTCTAAGAGCAAGCCGAGGGGGAAATTTATTAAGAGTTGTAATAAAATGGTGGGCAGAACATTCTCAAAAATGTACCTTATACATTTGCATTTAAATGGTTTCATAAAATTTTGGATGCTTCAGCAATCAGCAGAAGAAATTTTTCCATTCAGGACATGGAAAACACCCTCGTTTCCGCCAAGATATTGTAAAAATGAAATAACTGTAATCAAAGGAGACGGAAAACGTAAATGACGGGGAATGGTTTTATAACTAATAGGTTATATGGCGATAAGATTGTAAATAAAAACACGTATTTTTTAAATATTTCATCCACAGCAAATTTAACTTAAAACTCTATTTATGGATACTTCGTAAATATACTCTTTCTACTGAAATGCAGAGATTTTTTTAGATGATTTTATATTAGCAAGTAACTGAAATTAACCAAGTATATAAAAGTTGATTGGCATCACCTTCTATTCCGAGAGATAAATAAAAAAATTATTAGTAAACATGAAGCAACAGTATCATAGATTTCTTCATGCTGAATAATATCTCTTACCTCTACCACGCAGAATCACCCAGTTTACTTTCTTCAAATCACAATCAAGTCTGCATTTTGCTTCAAAAGTTCACGATCCTAAGAACGTGTTAGAGCTTACAGAAATTACAAACTGTCAGTTAACAGCAATTGCTACAAACCCACTCTGAAAGACATCACGAAAATCAACAAAATCGATTAATTTACCTCGAAGTTGTAAAGTTTATTGAGCGCCTTAATAGCGTTAACGATATAATAAGCAGTGACATCAAGCTGTAGATACCGCCAGAGAGATTATACCAAGCTACTAAACATCTCATTAAAAACAGAGAATGGATAAGATGGTAGACAATAGGGGATGCTGCTTGGGAGATCCACAATATTATGTATATATATAACTAAAGAACAAGAAAGCAGTAGGACCAGACGAAATAAGCGCACAATAAGTAAACCATAAGCACTTAAAATAATAAATAAGTATCGAGCTTAAATATCTATAAAGCAATAAGCGCTTAAACATCTGCCACCTAATGCTATCCCCAACCTCACTAAAATTATTAACTCATGCTTACAGCACAGCTGTTTCCCTAAAAAAGAGAAGATTGCCATAATTATCAACTTTTCAGATCCAAATCTAAATAACCAATTCCTAAAAAAACTACTGACCTGTCAGCCTGTTTAGTGCATTGTCTAAAATCACAGAAAGGATTACCTAAAACCTAATGTTACATCAATTGCAAAACAGTTAATTATTTTCTGCACAACATTTCGAGCTCAGAGCTACCCACTCTCTTCGAGTAATTAATACAGTTACCGAAGTTTTAATTCATAAATGCAGAAAAGAAATGTTTTGAACAGCTAGAAAAGTAGTATAGAGAATGACGTATCTTATTGAATACACAGAACTCAATCATATTTAACCACAGAAGATATTGTAGGATCATTATTCTGCAGAGACTTGTGTTAATGCAAGGAAGAGAGGATATACCTATTTTTATACACATTACATTAATTAGATTGTAAAATATATTAGTTAACATGTATACAAAGATAACAAAAATAAACATCAGATATAAGTCGCTTGACGCAATCAGAGAATAATCGAATCCGCGTAAGTAGCTAGTTGTAAGAAAGCTAGTCGTTATTGCTTGACCACGAGGAAGGCAGTTTTGCGCTTCACTGATGGCTGCCAGAGATGAACTGTCGAAGGTCAATTTAAAATTCTGTTCCCTGCTGGACGATAGAGAGAAAGCTGAGAGTGCCATCTCTTAGATTTGGAGATCACTGAAGAGTTTTCCATAACTCTAAATGCAATATCTTACAAAAAAGGAACATCTAACAGAAGAATGGATGACTTATTCTGCTGATCACCGATTTCATGAAAAAATTAAGTCACATACCACCATCGGCCCTTGTAAGCAAGCTGACATTCCGTGTTCGTTTCAAAAAGATAGCGGAGAAATTCAACTACAATTTATGCAATATAAATCCTATACTAGGACTAAACAGAGAGCTCTTTTAAGAATAAACTAACTCCCCAAACCAGGATTATTAATTGTCTCTGTCACTTGGGGATTTGAGACGAAAACACGTTTTCACAAAATAAAATGCCAAGATAAATAGTTAATGCCTCTTGGTTTAACAAAAATTCCTCTACCTACCATGATTTAAAGTTGAAATATATAAGTGATTATATTCGTAAGAAAGCATTAAATTTTGTTTTCTGTAAAATACCACCAGAAACTGGTGATTTCATTCCGAAATATTCCATATCTTTCATACAAAAACACGCTTATTCAGTCAACATAATGATAATCTAATCTTATTCCTTTAACTTTATGCACTTCATGCTTCACAGCTTTCATCACAAAATGGTCTGTAACTCTCTGAAATTTGCAAACTCAAAAACGGAGTAGTGGAAGTTCGACTCTGTCTTTTCAATCATGCAAGCCCAGAATATTTTATAAGTTCAAATGACTCGAAGAGAAGCTACGTTTTTGGATGGTCTGAAGAAAAAATATTCCCAATTTTCAAAACAAACGATATGAGAATCTTAGAATCAAGGTAGCTAGGGCACAATAAAAATATTATTATAAAAAAGAAAAAAGGGTAAAAATTACCATAACTGTTTTCTACAGAAATAGAAAGAAAATAACAAAACAGAAACTAATATACAAAAACAAAAATAACTACAGAAAAAAAAAATCCATTTAACATGGAGTAAATGGGTATCTCCAAGCTGAAAATGGTTTTAAGACTTTTGTCGCCAAATTTGACGAAAATAGCCAAAAGTCACCAAACTTGGCGTCCATTTGGCGACATTTTGTTCCGGTCGCTGTATAATCGTAATAGGTATTGCAAATAAATAAATATAATTGATCACTATATTAGCTGCAACTGTAATTCGACCCTCATATTTCTTTCCAGTAATTTGGAGAAGCAGAAAGTACTAGGAATATCTCGACGGCCAGGTGAAAACTGTAAAGCAGGAGAAAGCATCTGCTCTCAGTTATTTTTGTTGCGAGTTGTTAGTTCAGCGTGAACTAAGATATCTCCGGATTGGCTTTCTCTTTAGGTGCGCTTTATGTTTAACGTTCGAAGTGTAACTACTGATTGTACACCGTGATCACCTGCATGAGAATTTCTGTGGAAAATTCCAGAACTTTGAAGTGTTTCTTTTGATAAAAATAAATTTTATTATCCTATCATCGGACCTTTGTGCCTTCAATCTATTATGAGCCCGTACGCACGCAACAATATATATAGAGAGAGCCCCAAGCTTGATAGATATATCGACCGAGATCTCCGTTAGTTTGAAGACCATTTCAAAAAAATTAATCTATGCTTCTAAAAGATGACCCGCTTATTCACGTTCTCTATAGTGATATTATAAGGATTTTTTTTTTAATGCCTGACTTTACTACGAATAAATTATAAGCCGGGTAAGGGGGTAAATTTAAAGCTTTAAAAATGAAAAAAAAAAAAAAAAAAAAAAAAAAAAAAGCACTATGGTCATTGTTTTTTCCGATAAATGAAGTAGACCATAAAAGTTTTAAAAGAGGAAAAATTCTTTATGAAAATCCTTTATCTCATGAAAAAATGGAAATTTATTGTTAGCATAGACGAAGCATCACGAACGCTGAAGTAGAAAGCTAAAAATTACTATCATGAAAGAGAAAAGGATATCTTAAGTGCCTGGTTCCGCGATTATAAAAAAAATCTGATGTGGACACCAAATTATTTCCTTGTATGGCTTATTATATTATATACATTTTTTGCTGCACTTCATTTAAACTTATTTCCTCGACTTATTCTAACTTCAAGGCAAGTTGAGAATGACATCAAAAATCGCAAATTTTGAAATTAAATATTCCGGTAAAGGAAGTATGCAAATTTTTAAATTAAATTTTTGTTGTACGGGAGTTAAATTCCTTATAATTTTATTTTTTCATAACGATTTTAAAACTTCCTGAGATACAAGCATAGGAACCGGCAGACTGCATTAAAAGTTAGATTTCTCTATTTGTCGAAAATTAATTTTCTTTTAACTTTGACATTGCCAAAACAATAATATTTTCGTCATTTAAAACACTTCTGTCATCAGTCCCATATACAAAATTTCAACGTTTTACGGTTAATCGTTTAGGAGTTATGCGAGATACATACATTCGTACGTAGAGATGTTACGAAAAAAATCATTTTTAAATCCGTTTTACAATTCGTTTCGAATTTTAAAAAAATCCTTTATCCTGTCTGTACGTATAGAAGTTCCGGGGTAAAGCAATCTTCCAAATGAATTCGGGAAAGGTCAAAACGGATATTTCAGTTGAAACATGATATTCAGAATTTTTCGAGATTACATTAATTCCTTTACAAGGAAGCAGAAATGCATTTTTATCATGAAAATTAGTGAGCAGACTGATAAAAGCTAAATGAAAGGGCTGCTATACTGAACATTAAATATACATATATATTTAAGTAAAAAATTGTTTTCTGTATTAAAATCATTCAAAAATATGCGAATACTCTAACTTTTTTAACTCCATTTTCATTCATAATTATGAAATTTTTTATTTTATTTTCCTTCATAATTATGGAAATTTTTTAAAGTAAAATTGATATTACATAACTCAGAATCCTTATGTGATGAAAATATTGATAAAAAATAATAAATACAGAATTTTATCATTATAATTACAATTTATTAGCATAAATACTTTTCAATATGAAACTTTTTGTCAGAGCATAGTCATGCAGTATTGTAATTACCAAACTTGTCTAATACATCACTACTCTTTAAAGGTGTTTATCACAAAATTGCATGGAAAGCTGTTATATGTATAAAGGAAAGAGAAATGATCCAGAGAAGCTATACTAAATAAAAGAAACAAATTACTGATGTAAAGTTTGTTTGTTTAAACTATTATGGCAGAGTGTTTATCTAAGAATAAGAAAGACATCTTCCTGTAAGACTTTCTAAGGGAATCTATTTCGTATTCTTGTGTTGAAAGATACCCAATAGTAAATTTATGAGTAATACAGCTCTCTTAAAACTTTCATTATTCATTATTAAGCCTTGGAACCAAAATCGTTCCGAATTAAAAAAAAAAAAATAAAAAAACATTTTTTTTACAAAACAGGAAAACAAATTTTAACAAATAAAGATGATGTAAAGCATCTTTAGTATCTTACAATAATGTAAAGTACTATTATAAAAAAAAAAAATTCTCAAAAGGACAATTTTCAATGAATGCATAACCATTTTATTCAGGAATGAGAGAAACTATTATTCAGATTTCCAACCTGTGGTAGCCACTGTATATTAAAAATTAGTTAAAATGAAGTTGCTTTTAATCTGTGAATGATGGAATGTCAACTGCTACAGAAAAGAAAGGAATGTAGTACTTCTATTTGTTACACCGATGGGTTTGT
The DNA here is from genome assembly GCA_000611955.2 of Stegodyphus mimosarum. NCBI lineage: Eukaryota > Metazoa > Arthropoda > Arachnida > Araneae > Eresidae > Stegodyphus > Stegodyphus mimosarum. The sequence continues at coordinate 129,359 of KK112520.1, read as the reverse complement.
GGGCAACTAAATCGGAAAGAACACTTCTTAGGAAACGGACATGTTATCTAGAAAGTTAGTTTCCTATTTTCCATAAGGGTAACTGGTTTTTAGAGATTAGGGAAGAGAAAAGTAAATTAATCGATCTGGCAGCCACGAATTTCCGACTCAAAGCAGTCACAAGATTTATATCCTGTTTAGAACAAACGATTAAAATACTTCCGTACTGACAAATCTGAACAGCCAGCGATTAGAGAAGACAATTTCCTTTAATACGTTTTACATGATTTTGGGCATACATCTGAGGACAGTAAAAGTTTTTGGGAAGGAGCTGCAATTTAATAAAAATTGCAATTGAACGAATTGTCTCGTCAATAAAGAAATGAAGTTTAAACAACTCGCCAGTTAATTATCTACTACATCATAAAATACCTGTATCAGTTGATACTTTATTGTGAGAAACGCTTGAAAATTTGGTTTTTTCGTTAACTATGGAAAGTGAAAAAATGGCCACCATTTTTTCACTTTCCATAGTTAGTTTTCACATTCCATAGTTGCAATAGAAAAGGCCATTTTTCATAGAGCATTAGAAAAACTAGTTCCATTTACACAAGCGGAGGCAGAAAAGTTTTTCTGCTGCGAATCTAAGCCTAAATTTTACCGATCTCATTTCTACTCCTTTTACAAAAGTTTAAAAAATTCAAAAATGAGTAAATTCCTTCTTATATCGGGGCATAGGGGATAAGCTTTATACAGAGGGACTAAATTGGATTGGATTATTTGATTATGGCAAAGTACATTACGGCTATTTACTTAGGAGAAAGAATGTTTTCGCGGAGGACTTTCTAAAGGAAAACTACTCATATTCCCATTCTTCTACTTCTTGAAGCTTGGTTTCTTTTTGGGGCCTCATATTCCCGTTATACACGGGAAAAACTACGAAAACTCCCATGCAGCCAACCTGTTCATTAGGATTTTTTTGGAGTCGAAATACCAGAACTCGCTCGACCACTTGTGAGATTTTATGCACAAGAAACCTTGTACATATATCTTACACACATACCTCTTCAGTTACAAAATTGCTTTAACTAAGGATTTTATGAAAAAGTTTATTCTTTGTGAGAAATGTTTTTATGAAAAAGTTTATTCTTTGTTACTCTTTCCTTTGGGTTCTATAAAATCAAAATATGTCTATATTCTTAATTCTGAAGAACAAAAATTCTAATTAATAAAAAATTTAATTGTCTTTAAATGAGCTAAAAAAATAAGACTTTATCATATCCTATGAGCAAAATTCGCTAAGATATATCAGAAAGAATTTATTGATTATGATCATTATTGCTTGCCCCGTATTATAGATGCACTTCTCAAGACTAACTTTAGGAAGCAGCTTAGAAAACAAACATTGTTGATTTTGGCAGTTTATGTGTCCACTTTAAGTAAAACGGAGCTATGAACTGCCAAAATCAGCAATAAGTAAATTAGCATTCATTGTTAAACAGAAGTGGTATTTCCGTATTTGGCAGGGTTATTTATAATTGGGGAGTAATTTTTTAACTTATAATTGGTAGGATTTGAACTGTTTTGCATACATTTTGATTATTTTCTCTTTATACAATAGCTTCATAAAATATAATTATCTTTAATTATCAATTTTTTGCTTGATAATTTTGAGTAAAATTTTTGTGTTATTATTGAAAATAATTAAAACATTTACTTATACCCAAAGGAAAAGATTCTGCAACTAATTTCCAATAATTGTGCTGAAAATATTGCTTATAATGTTTCCATTTTCAGTTTAAACACTTAATTAGTGACATTAAAACTCTGTAAATAGTGTCACGGTAACAGTGCTTCCCATACCGCCCATCAGCGGCCGAGCGATTAAGTCGCTGAACACTGGTAGATCGAGGCTCAAATCTCGGTGAACGGGCTGGCTGCATAGGCGTTTTCATAGTTTTCTCCATATGTAGCGTGTTTATCAGCCAGTTTTCCTTAAAACGTCCTCCACAAAAGCTATCCATTCCCTTAGGTAGATCGCCCTCGAATGTTTTACTGTAAACATTAAGGCAGTTTGCTTTAAAATTTTAATAATTTCTTATACTAATTAATAAATCAAGCTTGAAACTTCGAGATTTACTGAAAAATGTCGTATTATTAGTTAGATAGTTTAAAGAGAACTCGTTTATATTTAATTATTTAACTTTTCTTTTATTGAAGTTAAATTAGGCGAATATTTAGATCAATTTAAAAAATAAGTATGGATTAACGAAATTATTTCAGATGATCCAGAAGCAGTGGCGGCTCGTAATAAGCACTGTGGAACTGCAGCACCCCCTGTTTCCACTTATTATTATTTTTAATATTTAATATAATGAGCCCTTTTTTCTTTATACTTCTACAACATATAATCCTTAAACTTAATGTCAGTAGCCATCATCCAGTTTATGAAAAAGGTACGAAAGTTTTTGTATGGAACTGCTCTTCACAAGGCTGTTTGTTCTGCGCAAGCGCGCACAGAAAGCAGCACTGTCGCTCTTGCAATGTCGAAATTCTGGAAACGTGATTATTTCTTACTCCGCGCGTGTAGTATTTGGCTGTTCTGCGCATGCGCTCTTAGGAAGCAGCGAAGCAGCGTACGAGGCTGGGAGGGAGAGAGCACTGTCGCTTTTGCAGTGCTGAATCTGGAGTGTCGTTGGGAGCTGGTTCTTTTTTTTTACTCCGCGTGTGCTGTGTTTAAAAATCATGCACTATATTCTTGGTTAGATTATTTTTCAGCTATTCTATTTGATTCATTTTTTTTTCGGTTCTTTTATTTTACAGAAAACTTTAACCATGTCCTTGCATCCTCAAGTAATAAATTCTGTGACTGTAAGTGAACTTCAAGAGCTTTCGTTTTCATGCGCTTGCAATGCTTTCAATATAGAAAAATTTCCTCAGTTGTCATCCAGAGATCAAGGAGAAAATTATTGATCTCTTCGCGCAAATTAAAACAAGAAGAATGGATTTCATTTTTAAATGAATAGGTAAAGCTTGCACTGTAACAATTTAAGTTAAAGTAATTAAGAAATGTTTAATTTTTCTTTTGTAAAATTTCATGGAAGTTTCAAAATAAATTTTCTTTTTATACATGTTTGTTTCCCTTTACACAGGTTTAAAACAAAGGTTAAATTTTTTTGGAACAGCACCCCCACTAATTTTAGCTACGAGCCGCCACTGTCCAGAAGGAATTTAAGTTTTTCGTAAAGCGTGTAAAACAGATATATATGAAACAATCACTTAATAAGCAAAAGAAACTTAGTAAGATTTTGTCTAATAATACGAATTTGGTTTCTTTTCTCTACCTCTGTTTTTCAAAACAACGTAAAAGCGTAATTTTTTTTTTTTTTTTTTTTTTTTT
>KK112520.1:96587-125925 GCA_000611955.2 Stegodyphus mimosarum | reverse complement strand
TGTTTTTTTTTTTTTTTTTGTGGCTACTGAATTTAACTGTAAGAAGACAAAATAATGTTTGTATAGCCAGTTTAAAAGACATGAGTGTTCTTAGAGGTAACGAATTTAATCGGGTAGGGAATACAAAATTGATAACAAGTTATTTTTAGCTGTTTGCGAAGGTTAGAGCTTTTCTTAGACTGATTAAAGTATTGCTGTTAGCTTTGGCAAAGTTTTTTGTTACTAATAACTTCGTTGCTTTCAATTCAGCCAACAGTTCGCAAACATCGTCATTTTAACGAGAGCCAAGGAGGTTTTGATTTATTGCAGTGTTTGAGTGATAATGTTTCAGGTCTTCTAGACAATAACTAGAGCCTGACTAATTTTGTTATGCGACGAGAAGTAAACTACATTACACACATTCTTAACAAAGTAGTAACTTAAAAACTAAAGCAACAAAACAGGAAACAAGCTTTTAAAAACGAAAAAAGAAGTTAGAATTGACTCATATCTCGTTAATTTCGGGCGAAAATTAGAATAATACTTTAAAACACCATATATTTACAATTTATTTTCGTATACGATTTGAGGAACCAACTGATTATTTTTAAGTGGTAAAAATGGCATAAATTCTATTTATTTTCTGAGAAATTAACTCTTTATTGGTTAAATTTAATTCAGAAGTGTTTTCCATTAACTTATCAAGAACCTTTATAATTGATATAAAGACCTGTTTTAATTCTGAAGACTGAACATTTAACAAATTGAATTTATAATTATTAATAAATGGATGTGTATGTGTTTGAAAGCGTTTTCTGTAATTAAACATTTTTTAGCTAGGCAAACATATTTCTAGGCGTTACTTTCCTATAAGTTTGAATAACAGTTAAAATTTTTTAAATCCAAACTAATTAAATTTTAGAAACAGCAGCAATGGACAGCAGATGTTTGGTTTTATAGAGAACTTTCGATAATGGAGTCTGAGCATAGGCTCCGCTTGTTCAAGCAGAAAAATATTCTGTATTTTTTTAATCTGTAAAACGTTTAAACATTTAAATGTTAGATTAAATAACAATAAATATACAAAAAGCAGAAACAATCATCATAGCATCTCTGTTGAGCAAAACAGAAGAGAAAGACTTAAAGTCGATAACAGTTTTGACCAAGCAGTCAAAAGGAATTATCGTATGGTTTTAAAAAGCAAGCTTCAATCTTTTAAAGATAATTCACGAATATAGTTTGTTTCAAGTTCATTCGAATTCGGACATCACGTTAAGAATAGTTTAACTTTGCACTTACTGTAACTAAAGTGAGAAATACTTCAGCAAACTCAAAATAATAAAAATTTAGACAAAATCCTCCCTTAGAGTAAAAAAAGGAAGAAAGAAAAAATTATATATGGTTATTGTTATACAGCATGTTCATATGACTACTTTCTATAGTACAAGAATTAAGTAATCAAGTGGATTCTGAAAATACTACTGACGATTTTGTTTCGTTAAAAGACAGAAAAATTAAATTACAGATGAGCTTGAACATTTACTTTTATATCAAATGTTGTACTACTGTTTATATCATTTCAATGTTGTTTGTTACTTACCAGAAAAATACATTTTAATGATTTCATGCCAAAACTGTAAATCATTACATGTATTACTTTCCTAAACTTAAAGTTACGATTCAAAATATTATAAGAATAATGGTATTATATTTTAAAATAGTTACAGCTTTTGATGAATGTCAAAGTGACATGGATACACGTAATTTGACTGTAGATAAGAGCGCACATTTACCTCTTCGCCTTAGGCGAAACATTGCGTACGGCTCTATCTGGATGTATTATGAAATTTTGTCCTCATTGTGTTAGATGCTTCAGTGTATCTGTTTCAAATGCCGCTATAAATGATCTACGACTGTGATAATATTACAATATAAATTTTAAGAAGGGAAAACATTTAAATAAACTTTGCTCAAACATTATCAAACTTAGAACGTAGTTGTCCCGACATGATAAACCGGATAATAGTGTTTGATCACGTTTGGCGCTTTGCCAGAAATGTGTTTGGGCGGTGAAAAATGCGCGGCAATTCTATAAAAGGGGTATGTAAGCTGCATGAGTTTTCAAGGTTTTTATGTATTATGTCAGCAAGTATTGTAGCGGCTTGTTAAACTGCACTTCCTATCGTAATGGAGGAAAGGAAGTCTGAAATTGGAACTAAACTGAAGGACAGTAATCGAAAAATTAAAAATATAAATAAATAAAATAAACAACTTTTTATAGTACAAGAAAAATTTATAACGTATACGCGTGTCATTAAAATTGAACTTGAAAAATCTATTTGTGCGTGTCATTCAACAGCTTGCATAAGTAAAAAAACAAAACAAAGATAATACAAGATTTCGTAGACTAGGGGGTGAAAAAAAATATAAATAAAATTGCATATGTCATGGTTAAGCAACTAGGGACGTCTATTCATCAGCAAAGACAATAGCCAAAAAATGTAATGTGAACACCACATAACTCCTTGCATAGCTTATTAAATTATATGCATTTTTTTGCTGCACTTCGTTTAAACTTATTTCTTCGAATTATTCTAACTTAACTAACCGATCGCTCGAGATAAGTTTGGTATATATATATATATATAATTCCCTATAAATTATAAAAAGAAAACTCTCCATATTACACCTCCAAGCAACGGAAATTCAATTTAAAAACATTATTGAAAAGGTATTTTTCAGAATTTAAAAAAATTTATAGAATTTTCAGTCCTCCTTGCTTTAAACACAGTTAAGGAAAAACTAAATCGCAAAAATGCCAAAAAACGTTTGGTACTGCGGATATCAATAAAAAAGGTAGGTGCACAATAAGACGTTATAGCAGTCCCATATACAAAATTTTAACGTTCTACGGCTAATCACATTTTAGGTATGCAAGATGCATAACAGACCTCACGGAAAAAATACCTTTTAAATCCATTTTATAATCCGTTTTGGAAAAGTGAGTCCTTTATTCAGTCTGTACTTACAAACATCACACCAAAAAACAGTCAAAATGGGTATTTATACTGAAATATGATATCCGAAAATGTTCGCGATTGTAATACTTCCTTTATTTCGTACAAGGACGTAAAATGAGGTGGGGGGGGGAATTTCTAAAGGTTCTGGATTTGAAAGAAATTTACTACAGTCATGCTACAACCTTCAATTTAACGACTTCTCTGGATGGTTTGGTTTATTCGATTACGGCAAAGCACTTCAGGGCTATTTGCCTGATTGAGGGATGCCTTCGTGGAGGACTTTCCAAGAGAAACTGGTTTATATACGCGTTACTCATGGTTTTACCCATGAGTAACGCGTATATAAACCACGAAAACGCCCATGCAAACCAACCTGTTCGCCAGAATTCAAACCTCAGACCGAACTACCAGCGACTTTACAGCTTGGCTCTTGGCGGGCCCAATTTCGATGTAAAGATCCTTAAGTAAGTTTTAGCGAACTGCATGCCAGCCTAATGCAGTTTTTCTCTCAGTGTAATGACCCGTCGATCGGTCGAAATTGCGTTATGACGATGTTATTATGTAACGAGCTGTTTAAAGGAAGGAATAAGATTAAATATGAGCTATATTTCTGATAAACTGAGGGTTCATTTTCCAAACGGCAATAAGGAAATAACCTCAGTTGTTTTCCAAAATACGCTCTGAATCCTAAACTCTTCTTTGTCAGAAAAGACATATAATAATTCATTGTAGCAATCCTTTGTCACCATTACATTCTTCTTACCACTAGCCGTTCTACCGCTGAATGCTGATAGTTCGGATTAAAATCTCGGAAGACGAACTGGCCGCGCGGACGTTTTCCTATAGAAAGTCCTCCACGAAAACATTCCTCCTTTCAGATGGATAGCTGTGGAGTCTTTTGCCACAGTCAAGCAAATAACATATAATAATGTACATTGGTTCAAAAGTAAATCATTTACTTCCATTAAAAAGATAAAAATTAAAGGTTTGCATTAAACTGACGTTCAATGCATAGAAATGTTGGAAGCTTAAGGAAGAAAATACTCTCAAAGTTAAGTAATCAGAAAGGAAAATTCTTGAGAAATTAAATGTGCTCTTCCCAGAAATAGAGCCTCAAACTTTACTGTATTAGAATAGTATGCTGGCCCATGTGCCACAATAACATAAAACAGAAATGTCTTTTGTTTGTAATATTCCTCATCACTATCATTTAAAAGGCGACTGGAATGAAAGGCTTCCCTCAGTCGATCATAAATTATCTCCCATCTTTTTTGAGATAAGCGTTTAGGAACTGAAGAATCTTAAGAAATTTGCAACGCCTTTGCCTGATGTTAAATATAAGTATAATATTAAATAATGATTTCATTTCTTTCCCCTCCTGTGCTGAGTAATAGAACTTTAATCAACATCTGTTTGTCCTGAATTGTTGAAATGCTTAATCAAACTTATTTTTATTATTAGATAATTAACTTTTAAAATTATATGTATGCCTATAAATTACATTCGTAATTTGACTTTTTAATTATTTAAAGTTTTAAAGAACTAACATTGATTAATCATACTTTCTCAATTTTTGAGATATTCCAAGTTACTAAAATGCGATATAACCTTTTCTTCCATCTTTCCTTTGAGGCTATTAAAATGCGATATAACCTTTTCTTCCATCTTTCCTTTGAGGCTATTAAAATGCGAACAAACCATATTTGGTGAACGTTCATTTGATTTATATTTCCCGGGTGGTAAAATAGCGATGCAGAGAAAGCAAAAAAGAACTCAGATTTCGAATCTTACATTACTGTAAATCATGATAATGGAAAAGTGAAACAGAACATTTCGAGTTTATCAGTACTTACTGCCAACATTTTCATAAACAGGAATGAACGTTTAGTTTATAAAAACTTTGTGCCTTAGCAAATAACTCAGTTTATGATTTTAAGCGCAAAATCGACGTTGGCTTTATGCAAGTGTTCGGAAGGGTTTGAATAGCATCTGAAAATCATTTAAAACATTTTGACATATCTGCGTTTTCATTAGTTTAATTATCAAGCATTCTATGTGAATATTAGAATACCTAATGAAAATTTTCAGTAGTTTCTTCTGTATAAAAAGCGCTTTCGATTTTGAGTTCTTTACTGTATATGTAAGTAAACAGGTGTCTCTGAAAGAAAGCCACTTGAAAAGCAAGAAAAACATGATACATTTATATAGCTCCCTTCACTATGACACCGGTGCTGATGCCAAAATCAACCTCACATAGTAATAAATGAAGATTCACCAGTGAAAAAAGAATCTAATGTAGTCTGAGTAGAGTCTCTGAGAAACTTCATGGTGTACGGATAACGTATTCTTGTTGTTGTGACTTACCTCACTTGCCTGACAGCGACATCAGAACAGCTCACAAAATTCATCGTGGCAAGGAGTGCAAGATTGCGCTTGTCGTTAGCACCAGTGACAGTATGACTTGATTCAGTTCCGCCCAAAATTTTGACGGAGAGCATACCGGTGAGAGAGACGGATTCTCAGGTCTCTTACCTCTTTTACCCTACCACCAACCTCTCGAGAGAGCATTCGGTTCACCGCATATTTAGAGTGCTCCCATGCCGCACGGACACTACACATTTACAAACATCCATGCCCCACTCCGTTATTTGAACCCAAGTCCTTCGGTACCCCAGTAGGCTCCTCTAACCACTATACCGCCTGGGCGGCACAGATAACGTCAACACGGAACTATGAAAAATCGGTTACGCAAGTATAGGCGTTGAACAAAAAACGACATTTCATTATAAATTTAAGGTAATATATGGCAGGTATAATTACCGTACACTGAAATCAAAAAGTGATTTTAGAGAAAATTAGTTTGTACCATATCAAAAATATTAATAATATTTTTAATTATATATTCGATAGTATTTGCCTTTGCATGATGCAAGTGGAAATTTAGAGATAAAAATTTTTGTATGTGAAAATATTTTAAATAAAAACATTTTATTACTTGAAATCAAATTTTAGGTTAATTAATAATGGAATTCTTTAAGAGTGTTAAATATTTAAAAAAAGTAGTTTTAGTACCTATATTTTCTGTTTAAAAAATTGAATGTTTTTAATAATGAAATATAACTAATGTATTAGCTTAAAAATTAAAATTAGCACGAAATGCCTTTAAACTATTTTCCAGATTCCGCAGATAGAAATCTACTCATTCCAGTGTCTAAGCTAACTCTTATTTCAATACAACCCTACAGTGTTGGAGGTATTTGATCCAAATCTAACTTTTATTTTTATTACGTTTAGTTTTTGCATATACCTAATTTGCCATATTGGTTTGGTTTATTTAATTACGGCAAAGCATTCGAGGCTACCTGCCTAAGGAGAGGGATGCTTTCGTGGAGGACATTCTATGTGACTGTTTTATAAACCCGTTATACAGGCGAAAACCAGGAAAGCGCCCATGCAGCCACCCTGTCCGCGGGGATTTGAACCCCGCATCGAACTACCAATGTTCAGCGAATTTATCGCTTGGCAGTAGGTGAGCCTAAAATTTACTGTAAACTTGCGACGAGTGTTAGTATTTCCGTATTTTTATCTCATATAAATCTTTTTAACGCAATTTTTTTTTTGAGAGAGATAAAATTATTACTAAAATATTCCTCTCAGTATCTTTAAAGTAGAAACTTTCGTAAATAATTACTTAATACATGTTGAAATCAAGAGTTCGTGAAATATTAAAGGATTTTCTTTCGCATTACATTCATTGACAAGCTTTCGTTCTCAGTTGAACTAGTAAATATAGGTTTAATTTTTCGTCTAAATATAGGTTTAATTTTACAGTAGTAAAGATTTACTGTATAAAAACTGTGGGAAAGAAAACAAACAAGTATTTTGCGAAACATAATAAAGGAAATAATGAAAATTTACTAAATTATTTTGCAAAAAATATGCAGCAATAATAATACTAATTTTTTATACGAAGGCTGTTTTTGCACAACTCGAATGAAATGAAAGTCAGTAAACGGGATATTTACAGCTTATATGAGAAAATCATAAATACTATCGTTAATATAAAAAGTGCAATGCAACAGAGAGTAAATATATACGATTTCATATGAGTGCATATTATACTTGTGAATCATAATCACTTTACATACAAATAATTTATTTGTGTAATAGTCACACAATGTGAATATTTTACAAAATTATTTTTTAAACATTTTTGAAATTTTGAATTACCGTTTGTCTTTTACACTTTTCTGAGAAATTAAGGTTTCGATCATAGTTAATTATACGGCTTTAATGAGTGTTTGGTTAATTAAGTAATACAAAGAACTCAAAAGTTTTCTGCCTGAGGACAAACATACTTTCGTAGAGGATTGTTTAAAGGAAAAGGCTCTTATTTACGATGTACAAAAGGAAAATGCAGAAATGTTTTGGATTTCAATCCTGGTCGAACCACCCAGTTTTCAGGGGCCTTATCCACTATGCTATTTACGTTAGGCCATTTTTAATGGAACCAAATTTTTTGCAAGTCGGCTAAAAACGCTGTTTCAAGACAACATTGCTCAAAAGGCAAATCTTTGATGTTTGGAATTCTGTTTGTAACTAAGCTTGATGTTAAAAATTCGCACTATTTACCTATGATTTATAGTAAGACTCGCTTAATATCGAAAGCACTAGTGAATTGAACTCGTAAGTATTGTATTAACAGAAAACTTACAGCTCAAAATTCCATTTCTTAGCAATGCTTTTTTGTTTCTTTTAATCAATCATAAATATGGAAAATAAAATTTAAAAAAAGTACGATTTGGATACCATATGACTTCCTTTCCCGGCCTGTTAAATGATATATATTTTTTGCTGTATTTCATTTAAACGTATTTCCTTTTTATTATTATTATTATTCTAAACCATTTAATTGATCCCGAAAGGCAAGTTGAAAATGACATTTAAAAACTGAAAATTTTGAAATTAAATATCCCGCTGATATTGCCATATAGTGGTCAAACTTCGTATAATTTCATTTTTGCATGACGAGCATAACAGTTTTTGATTAAAGTATTCTGATTCAAGTATTAAACTATTCCCAGATTAAAGTATAGGAACCGGAGACCGCAATAAAAGTTAGACTGGGTTATTTGTTCAAAATTATTTATTTTTTAAATGTGACATTTCCAAAACATGAATATTTTAGTCATTTAAAACACTTCTGTAACTGGAAGTACTACGACTAACGCGAAAGTGAAGGCCGGATAAGGGGTGGGTATGTGCATATAACATAAATCAATAAAAAAGGAAGGTGCATAACTTAGATGTTATAGCAGTCCTATATACAAAATTTCAACATTCTAAGGCTAATCGTTTTTTAGTTATGTGAGATGCATACATAAGCACGTATGTACAGACATCATGAAAAAAAAATCCTTTTTGAATCCATTTAAAAGCCATTTTACAATCAATTTTAGAAAAAAGAGTTCTTTATTCTGTTCGCAAGTACAGCAATAAAATCTTCCAAATTGATTCGGGAATGGTCAAATAGATATTTCTGTTGAAGTAAGGTACCCAAAATTTTTCGCGATTACAGTACTTCCTTTACTTAGTACAAAGACTTAAAAAGTACTAAGGTTTCTACTATGAGTTTTGTTGGTAGTTCTACATGGGTTCAAATCCCATCGTCATCTGTATATCATAGCTATAAATATGAAAAACACTAACTTCACCTTTTCAGACATTCAATCCAAGAGAGCAAGTGACTTACCTCAAAAACAAGTTAACTTGGATTAATTCACCTTTGAACTGCGAGACGAAATATTTTCTTCTGATGTGCCAACTAAAGAACTGGGGTCAACTGAGGATCGTGCGAGTGGAAATACCTTTTGGGAAACAGCATTCCTATTTATCTTCTTCGAAACATAGATAACCTATCTTATTTTGGTTCCTGTGTTCTCCGACTGAATCATAACAAACAGTATTTCTTCGAAATACCCGTAGGGATGGTCCTACTTTTGCTTCTTTTGGTCCTATTTTTTATTCTTTGGAAAAATCATTACGAGCTCCATGAAATATGATGTCACTCTGCAAAACGAAAAATAATTTTTAAGACTTTTAATAATTAGCCTTTTTTGTGTGGCAAAGTCATCTGAATTCCATGAATTTGCTTTTGAGTTGTAGCTTTTGTTTTGGTTTCAGATGTAAACATTAGTAAATTTGAATTCAAATGAAAGATTTGGAATCTTCTTTTTAGAGTTTTGATATATGCCTCAGTTCCGGGCATGCAGAAAATATTTTTAATTAGAGTCTATAATATTTCCTTCTTTTTTGGGGGGAGTTGATAAGTGGCTTCTTGTGACAGGACTGGATAACTGTGAAGTATATGTTGTTCTGAATTTAATTATTATTGAATTGTATCGTATTTTTACTATGGATGCTTTAAAAGCAAAACGTTCTCGGTGTAGAAGATTGTTTAGTGGAGCTTTAAAAGATTTCGAGAAAGATGAGAGTAATTTAACTAAGAGTCTAAAAATTAAAGTTAATTGAAGAAAAAGCGAAATCAATGCTAGAAGTTGAGCAAGCTACTAGAGAAGAGCTTTTTAAATTTGAGGAAAGTGAGGATATAATTAATAAGGAATTTGATGAATCTGAAGCTTATATAGGTAAATGGAGAATAATAGAAACTGACTTAGCTAACCTACTGAATGAGAAGGTCAGCGTTTTTGATGCTGCTGATATGACCGTAAATTGCCGACTTTTGACGGTAATGTAAAGAACTGGTTTGGGGGCAATTTAAAAAGATAGACGGTCATTGTAATTTGGAGTGATGACAAGTTTGCATATTTATTACAATCTATGGAAATAGGATCACCAAAGTTTTCCCCTTGGGAGTAATAGTTATAACAAAGCTTTGCAACAACTTCAGTTACGTTTGGGTAGAGAAGACATTCTTACAGTTTATATGAGGGATCTTCTCTCTTTAATGCTTCAAAAAAATACGAATCACAAATTTTGCTTGAGAAAATTGTATGATAATTTAGAATCGAAATTTCGTGCGTTAGAGGTTCTTGGTGTTGCCAGAGATAAATATGCTTTGTTATACCCACTTGTAGAATCGTCATTACCTGATGATACTCTTCCTGCATGGCAGAGATTTAGGTCAGTTTGTAGAGACATTACGTATTTTTTGAAAGTTGGAGAGATGAAAAATAAGCAATGCCCTCGACGGGACTCGAATCACAGACCTCTCGAATACGCGTCGAGTGGGCTGACCACTAGTCTACGAAGGCATGCGAAGAAGGTGGGAGAAATACCTTAAATATTCCCCCTTTTAAAGGACAACTAAGGATTAGGAGCCCCATTAGCCAAATCATCGTGGTGGAGAATCCTCATCCACCACCTTTTATTTCGGGCGCCAATGGAGAGACATTAGGTATTTTTTGGAAGCAGGAGAGATGAAAAATGAGCAGTACCCTCACCTGGACTCGAACCACGGACATCTCGAATACGCGTCGAGTGTGCTGGCTACTACATCACGAAGGCATGCGAAGAAGGCGAGAGAAATACCTTCTAAGTTAATCGTGACTACAGAGAGATAAAAGCAAAAGGGGAAAATGATAATAAAAGAGAAAAGGAATCGACACATCGCTTGGATTTAGATGGTCTACTTTCGTTTTTACTCTATGAAATTGAGGTGAAGAACGTGTATCCATAGTTAGCAGATATTTTGTCAAAGATCAATCTTCAAGACAGTAGAACACCAAACGTTCTGGTTTTAAAAATCATGGCCATTCTTAACAAATACCATCGGCCTCCATCGTAATAACGACGAAAAACGAAAATCAAAATTTGTGCATATTTTGTTCTGGAGATCATGAATCCAGTGATTATTGCAAAGCCAGAAAGGTGTCAGTCGAAGAAAGATCAGGCGTAGTACAAAACCGTCGCAGCTGTTTCTTGTGTTTGGATATGGGGCATGGAATAGCTAAATGTGGGGAAAAAGTTTGGTGTGTAGTTTATGGAGAAAAGCACCACATACTCTTGTGCAAAAACATAAACTTCGAGTCCAAACCCGAAAGTAGCGCCAAGAGCGATATCAGAAAAGATGATAAACAGATACCAAAATACGGCGAGACACTTGCAAATTTGTCGAAAACTGTTAGCTTCTTATTACAAACTTTGATGGTTACTTTGAGAAGAAAATATAAAAAATGGCAAGCAAGAGCTGTCATTTACTCAGCGTCACATAGGTCCTATGTTTTGAAGAATACTGCTATTGAAATGCAATTTGCCGAGCACATGCAAAGAAAAATTACAGCATTCGTTATTTAAAGAGACAACTACTGAAATTACAGATCACTATGTTTTACGTGTTTTTATCGAAAACAGATGATAATTATTTATGCAATTTTAAGGCTCTTGGACAGGAGGTAGTTTGCAGCACTGTACTACCAGTAGGACGAAGTGACTTGATAAACGAACTTAGGTAAAATAATATTTATCTGAATGATCAAACTGATGGACCTATAGAAATATAAATTGGAGCTGATATTTGTGGAAAATTGATGACTGGGGCTTTAGACTACTTCCACTAGTCTTGCGGCTATTGAGACCAAATTAGGAGGGACAGTTATGGTCAAAATCTCTATGTCTGAAATTTCATATAATTCTACTTTTCTTGTCACTTGAATGCTCAATAAAGAGACATTGGTATCCGATTTGTGGGCTCTTTACACGTTGGGAATTTTAGACCCTCTAGAAAAGAAAAATAAATTAGAACTTGAAGGAGAAGCAAGGAAAAATTTCTTATCTACAATGTGAAAACAAATGAAGAAGGTCGTTTTCAATTATGTTTACCGTGGCTTAGTGATTATCCGCCCTTGCCAGAAAATTTTAATTTGATTATTAAGAGATTAGATTCGACTGTTAAACGATTGAAAGCTGGGAAAGTTTTCTGTGAGTGGGAACGAGAAGGAGTAATAGAACCTGTAGCGAAAATTGAGTTACCTTATCCTTACTTACCTTATCGTCACGAATTCAAAGAAAATGGTACAACAAAGATTAGACCAGTATTTCTTCAGCAAAGCAGAAAGGAATACCTAGTTTCAATAACTGCCTTGAAAAGGGGTTGAATTTTATTGAACTCATTCCTTCCGTTATTCATCGATTCCGGATGAACAGAATAGGAGTTACATCAGACATACGAAAAGCTTTTTTGCAAATCAGCCTTAATCATAAAGATAAGGATTTTTTAAGATTCTTAAGGTATCAAGCCGATGGACAACTTAAATATTACAGAAACTGTTTTAGAGTTATGTTTGGCGTCTTCAGTAGTCTTTTTTTACTCGGTTCTGTTATTCAATATCGTTTAGATTCCATTTTGAAAGATGCTGTCGAACGAAAATTAAAATATTCAGCAGAAATGGTTGAAAAATTGAAGAACAGTTTTTTATGTCGATAACTGTACAAGCAGCGTCGAAAATGATCAAGAATTACATTGCTTCGTACAGATGGCTACAGACATTTTAGCTGAAAGGAAATTCGAATTACGTGGATGGGAATACACTGATACACCAGAGAATTCCTTAAACACTACTAATGCGTTAGGAACGAAATAGCGATACACTAAGCTTGAATATTATTAATGTTATTAATGAATTTCCCGAAAAGGTAACTAAGAGGGCAATTTTAGTAACTCCTCATAAAGTATTTGATACTCTGGGAATATTATCTCTTATTACCTTGCTTCCTAAGCTTATGCTTCAGAGTCTGTGGAAATCTAAATTGTCTTGGGATCAAGAAGTTGATTCCGTAACCAAGTCAGAATTTTATAAGTGGATGAATGATTTGAATTACTTGAAAGTTTTGAAAGTACCTAGGTGGTTGCATTGTGAGTTTGAAATAATATCAGTCATTGAGTATGGCTTCACAATCACACAAAACAGTGCACATTTCTTCGTAATCTAAACAAGCTTTTCCGAGGATTTTTCTTAAAATTTTCTTCATTAATGCAATTAGACGCTTCCACCAATGGGACGCGACTAAATAGTGGGCAGAACGTCCTCTACTGGGCAAATCGGCGGAGTTCATTGTTCCTGGGATGTGCCTCCAGGCATCCCTTGGAGTACGTTGTCTTATTTCCATAACTCTGTTATGAACAAACGCATCCCATGCTATATGTCTTTGTATCCAGGCCAATACAGTTGAAGAATCGATCCAAAACCAAACATTTTGTACTTTAAACTTTATTAAAATGGGCGAAGTTAAACGAGCGCAAATAGTAACGTCCAGGAGTTCTAATCGGGCAATAGAAATCTCTTTCTCTCCAGTGGGAGCAACCTTGCAAAAAATTAACTCTCATTGAGTCTCCGTTTTCAGCACGAATGAAAGCTGCAGTTGAATATGTCAATTTACTTGCATCGCAAAACCGTTAAAAGTTCTATCAGCTGATTCAGATCTTCCTGTTATAACATCAGTCACATTCTTGAGAGAATTACAGAACGATTTAGTGCCTTTTATAAAGCAAGAAATCAATTCAAACTTCTTTAGACGTAGATTGCAGCACATTCAGAATGTCCGGGAGACTTTTAGAAAGAGATTCCGCAAAGAGTATTTAGGAACTCTGAAAATGTCAAGAGGAAAATCTGTCAAACATTGTGATCTTAAATTAGCTGAGATTGTACTAGTTGGAAACGATGATAAGAAGAGAACGATTTGGCCTTTAGGAACACTCCTTGAATTATATCCAGGAGTCGATGGCATAAGTCGATGTGCAAAAATTAAAACTCAGAGTGGTGAATTGATAACAGCAGTACAGAGTCTCTACGCATTAGAAGTATCATCTGCAGAGAGACTTAATCTAGATAATGATCCACGGCACCAGTTCAAGACATCTGCGAAAAGGCAATCTGCAGTGAAAGCACCTTAACAGAGCAACATACACGTTCAAATGACGAAGTCTCTCGTATTACGAGACATGGAAGGACTATCAAGAAAACCCAGAGATTAGACTTCTGATTACGAATGTTTCAATGTTCAATTCCTTATTTCTTATTGCAAGGTGGGAGGATGTAACGAAGAATTATTACAAGCTCCATGAAATACGACGTCACTCTGGAAAACGAAAAATAATTTTTAAGACTTTTAATGATTAGCTTTTTTTGTGTGGCAACGTTATCTGTATTCCATGAATTTGTTTTTGAGTTGTAGCTTTCGTTTTGGTTTCAGATGTAAACATTAGTAAATTTGAATTCAAATAATGAAAGATCTGCAATCTTCTTTTTAGAGTTTTGACATATGCCACAGTTCCGGACATGCAGGAAATATTTGTAATTAGAGTCTACTATATTATTTCCTTCTTATTTTTAGAACATTCGTTGCAACATAATCAAGGCTCGACTGAGAAAGTCTGGAACACAACATTCTTTTAAGGGCCGTCACAGCATACATTCCTAATAGTTTTTATGAGAAAATGACAGGACTATGAGAAATTGAAAAGTAATTTGGGCTTCGATCTTGTAATCTTAGAGCGTAATCATGTCCTATACCAAATTATTGTCAGTGATGATTCATTGGCTTTCCGATACTAGAGCTTAATTTTTAACGGGGACGCATATTAGTAAGCTCATTAATTAGAGAGACTATATTAGTAAGAACGACATAAAAACAAAATTGTTATCTTTGCTGAAAACAAAATTCTTTTCGCCTTTCGTTAAAACTTAAAGAGGAAAAAAAAATCTATTTAAGCGTACGCAAATGGTTAACCTGTAGCTGAAATACGTTTTGTTTTTTTCTCCCAAAGGTGGGCCCTCAGCAGACTTCGGCTTGGCCACTCCTAAGGCCACAAGTGGTGGTCACTTTATTACGGAGGCACCTACTAGGTAGGCCACCTTTGCCTCCTATGAAGGGACGGATGGTCCGGGATTCCAACTCGGGCCCTTTGGTATCGCACTCGGCTTCCTACCCACTCTACCGTTAGGCGGTAGTGAAATTCGTAACAACTGGCATTTAAAACGTCCTTTATTAATTAAACTAGTGATGAAAATTTTTAGAAAAAAAATTCAGTTTACACGATTGTATTAATCTAGCAGACGTGTAACCAGGGGCGGATCCTAGCTGCCCGGGCATTTTCCCGAATTATGCCAAAAAAATATAGCAGTTTTAAAAGATTCTGATGCATACAAATTAATTTTTTTAAACATTTTTATGAGAAACAGTTTTTAAACTTTGGTGTATTAGAAATAATATTTCAGTATTAACACAATTTCTACTGATTAACAAAGATTTCATGTAAAGATCAAAGGATAAAAATCTGGAATAATTAAGAGTGAAAACGGCATGAATCTTTTGAGGCCAGAAAACCCGAACATGAAAGTGGGGTAGAAGGGACCTCTTTTTGGAGGCAACGGTGCTATTAATCTCGAAACTCACTTTTTGTCCGTATACCTTTTGTGTTCGAATCGCTTTTCAAATTGTTTCCACTAAATTTATTGCGATCTGTCATTTAAACCAAATTAAATAATGAAGAATCAGTATGTATGTATGTATGCATGCATTTTTCTCTCATTGTGTGAAAACGATTACCCCTAAAGCCACCGAATATTTAATGCATTAGTTCTCGATCCGAAGATGGGCACCTCGAAGTTTGAATTCCAATTTTTTTAAACTCATTTCATATATTGTGCAAATTTAAAGAATTTTGTTTAACAAGCTTAGTGATTTGAAAGCGAGAAGTGGCATCACTGTTTGAATTTAAACATTTTTTATCTCCAGGGCGCCAGACTCTTGCCAGTGAGCAAAGTGTATCTTTCAGTTTATTATTAAGGTAAACGCGTCACTAGATTCAGACGCCTGAGCTATACAATCTGATCCTGTGTAGAATGACATATTATATTTAAACCGTAATTTTTTCTACGTCTATCTTTGTTTTGATTGTAAAGTTGAGGCCGAAGCTTAATCCCGTACAATAAGTGCGTAAAATTTCAAAGTGACGTGGGAAACAAAGCCAAACTGGAGTATATGGCAGTTTCCTGCTCCGTAGAATGTATTAAGATAAAATCCTAGAGATGGACAGTATTTCATACGCAGTGATGTAGAACAATAGTAAATTGTCAAAGTAGTCAATGGAGATGGTAGAAATGAAAATCGGGTAAATAAATTCATTCATTTTCTCTGAGTTGGTCCATTTCTAAGTTGCTTTTGTCGGCATCTGTATCTTAAGTGAGAGAAGTCAAGCGCTGAAATAATGAAGAAATTATAATTAGAAGTGAAGCTGACTGGTTGGTGGTAGCGTAGTTGCTATCATCTGGTTACGATTCTGTTTCACAGTAACAGGATTGGTTGGATAATTAAGCAAATTTGCAAGCAATTCATGCATTGTTTAAAGGCGGGAACACAATCATATCCATACAAGAATTAAGATAATTTTGTGTAGTTTTATGCGGATTGGAGAGGAGGAAGAGAAATAATAAAGCTAGATAATAAAGTAGAATTAGAGCAAACAATTCTTTTTAATTTAAATGTGATAATACCGCACTCCAGGCTGTTTTCTATTGTTGATCTATGAAATCATAGTCCATACTAGGAAGTGAACTATTGCTCACCTGATTAATGATACAAAAGAATTTCTTTGCGAGTTTGGAGACGAAAAATAGCAATTTATTCTATGGAAAACTATCTGCGCAGACTCTGCTGACGGAGTCGCTATGCTCACTACCAGTCCAAAGGATATTGCGAATAATGCAATGCATAGCATAACAACCAGGAATATCATGAATTTACAGAAGCTTGAATTGAATCTAATAATAGTAAGTAATACATCGCTAATGTGAAGGGAATGCAGGCTATGAAATTGAAAAAGACCTCTGTCACAACTTTCGAGAGAAACGCCCGATAACCGTTGTAAAGTTCGGACATTCTTTCCCGGAGAATGATCTTTTTTTTTTTGGTCATCAAACATATTCAGAATAGGGATGCAGCAGCCAAACAGCTCGTTTTGAATAAAAAACATATTATCTCCTCTGAAGGAAAAAACATTAGCTCTGCCCACTCCAAACTGCAGAAATGCAACACCACACAAGCATCCGACCACAATTCTCTGGAAGATCTTTGCGTATATATAGGCCCTGTTTCTACAGACGTTTAGGACAGAGAGATGCACAAGGCTTTTGATGTTTGTTGACTATGATTTCTGTTTTTCGATGAGAATCTTCGAGCGGATGCTATGCTTCTCTATATGCTCGGTGTTTTTCATGGATGGAGATATTACGTATGAACTATGGGCTTTTATTAATTTGTCTTACTATAACATTTTGGAGAGTATGCAATCTAGTAAGCTGAGAATTACAGGCATATCCCAGGCGGGACAGGCATAAATGATTATGAGACGCACCATGGCCTTGTACGTGAGTATTTTACTATCCACAGATAAAAACAGAATTCCGGGCAATGAAGAGGGAGAGTGTAGCTTTAGCCGCCTAAAACTTAGAAACAATATATATGATGTGGGGTCCATGTAAGTCTTTGGTCAAGAATAACATCAAGGTATTTAATTTGCTTAGCTCATGAAGTAATTGTGTAATACATGCTGATGTTTTAATCCAAATTTCTTTATCTGGTGAATAACACAGTTTCGGATTTCTCCACATTTATTTGTATTTTTTATTTTTTGCAGCCACGATTCCAGCGCATTAATGTGAATGAAATAATTGTGGAACTGAACTCAGAAATGCGTTTTAAGACATAATCACAGGATCGTTAGCATACATGTTGAGTGTAATGTTAGGTGTATGCCGAATGTCGCTCGTATAAAGTGCGAAAAGAGCTAAGCCCAATTATTACATTCAACACTTATCCTCTCGCCATCAAATTCATGCTGGCATGCCTTTGTAGCATACCAGCATGAATTTGATGGCGAGAGGATAAGTGTTGTTATGGCGAATGACAAAATAGATTTCGTAAAGTTAGGAACTGATGAGCTTTATTAAGTAGTACGGAAAACCCTGGGCGAATAATTTATAGGTGAGCCTATCTACCATACACTGTCAAAGGCTTTTGAGATATCCAGAAATAAAATTCCAGTGATAAGTCGACTTTCCAGGCCTTGTGAGATAATTTCCGAAACACAATGCAGCTATAGTGGCTGGCGGAATGATTTTCCTGAAGTCATGTTGTTGCGGAACGAGAATGTTGTTATCATCAATAAAATTATTTGATTCTTTGAAATATTAAAGCTTCGGCGATATTACTTAATGCTGATAGCAAATGACGCACGGTCATGTGGATCCTTTCATGGCTTAGGGATTGGAGAGATAATAGTTGTTTTTCAATTAGTTGGAAAGTGCTGGATTCTGACCATGCAATTTATGATGTTGGTAAACTTTGAATAACATCTGGAATTCGACTGAGCTGTTGAATGTGAAGGTGCGTTTGCTTCTCGCTCATCTAGTCTGAAGAATTTTTTGCATTTTTACGTTTCATCTTATGGGAGTTGTTGCTTTGTGATCCAACTATGGCTCGCAAGCATTTTCCGATTAATGTTGCTCATGCATGAAAAGTTTTACTTCAATTAAATATTGACGAAAAAGGCAGTTTAACGTATTTACATACCGCTCTGAATAATGTTGCTAATATGAGAGCAGATTTAGAGCTGGCAGGGCCAGTGCTCCCAAGCTTCGAGACTCGAAGCTAGATTTCATTGTTTCAGCACACGACGAATCTCTCGATCTTCGACTGTTCAGAGATCCTGACGGAAAACTTCCAGTTCGGACTTCAGATGCTTCTCCTTCCCAAGATGGCAGGAATAACTCTACACCTGAGGTGAAAGAAAAAGAAAGTGTCTGGGCTTCCCTAAGAAAACCGGCCAAGCCGACTCTCACCCACGAAGCTACTCGAGTGATTTCGACTTCTAATAATTTTGAAGTGTTAAAACCGAATTTTCCTCTTTGTGGAAATCAACTACCAAAGAACGAGCCCATACTAATGAAAATACCCCCCCCCCCCCCGACTGCAGAAAACAAAGACAAGAAAGAAAGATTACCTCCGATCATCTGCCCCAGGCCGGAGGTTGTAAGGTTTTAGTTAAACTAACCAAGTTTTATTTTAATTTAAATCTTTCTATCTCCTCTCTGTTTCAACTTCGCGTCAGAAGAAGCGCGCGTTTTCAGCTTATGCTAATTTTGAAGTACAGCGAAGTACTATTTAAGCCAGAGGTAGAAACCTCTCAACGTGAGAGAGCTTCAGTCTCAGATCACGGACACTCTGCTCAACGTTCGTCTGACCAGCTAGCAGTTAAAATTTATAAGCCATAGTGCTTGCTACGTAATTGCATATTGAAGCAATTTGAAGTGCGCTAGTATTAGTATATCTTGCTACGCGCCATTTAGTGAGAGGCCAACTTCCGCGAATTGCTCTGCGAAGCAAAGTTTGATTTAAGTTCTATTTTAGGTTTAGTTTTAAATTTATTTGATTGTTAAGTTCGACCCAAGTGCGGTCTTTTAATTTCTGTATCTCTCCCGAGTTGGGAAGTTTGTAAATAATAATGATTTAATAAAAGAGGATTTTAAATCCCTTCACGTGCAGTTATTATCCAGCACAGCAGTTACATCAGAACAAAGCTTACGTTTCATCAGCTCACTGTTCCAGTTCAGGACTTGAGAAGAAACACCCTGGTAAATATTTCACAATGTTTCCTAAAATGGTATACAGAACACTAAGTCCTGACAAGGTGACCTGAAAAAATATTAGATGTCTTTTCTGTACCCATAAGATCCAGGACTTTACGGGACAACTGTCCAGAAAAAAGGTCTCTATTTACTTCCACTCCAATGCTATCTGAGATAAAGCCTTAACCTGCCTTATGAAAGAAGAAATACAATTTAGCACTTTCTGACTAATCCTGCTGGAACTTAAAGAACATGGCTTTCCAGTGTTCGGGAAAACTCCCGGGAAAGAAGAGAAACTCCTCGTTTTCTTCGTATTGTTAAGCCGCACGGATGAAGGCAGGAAAATCTACTCTTTCAAATGTTTGCAGAGTCTGCAAGTGAAGATAAGACGTTACCGCCAGGGTAATCGTCCTATGATGTCCACGTTACGGACACGGTCAAATGTTTTGTAACAGCAAATCTAGCTGCTTCAAGTGTGGTGAAGATCATGTAACCTATACCGGGTGATCAAAAAGTCAGTATAAATTTGAAAACTTAATAACTCACGGAATAATGTAGATAGAGAGGTAAAAATTGACGCACATACTTAGAATGACATGGGGTTTTATTAGAACCGAAAAAAAGTTAAAAAAATGTCCAACAGATGGCGCTGGACAGCAAAACGTCAGTGACTGCGCATGAAAATCGTGTATAAAAGGAGCTGTAATGAGAGAGAGAATCTGATGCACCAGCAGTCGCAGCATGTTGACGTTACCTGAAAAGGCGCTTTTAGTGAAGCTCTACTATCAGAATGGGGAATGTGCTAGTTCAGCGTTACGATCCTATCGCCATAGGAAGGGGATTCGAACGGGTAAAGGTCCGTTGACAAATGCAGGTGTGGCGAGAATGATTTCGAAGTTCGAGGCCACGGGTAGTTTACAAGATAGACCCCGTAGTTGCCGACCAAGCACAAGGCGTAATGCTGCTGAGACAGTTCAGGAAGAAATGGAGACTGTAGCGGGTTCGTCTATGCACGGGGAAGTCCGCGCTCGTGCAGTCGCACATCGCACCGGCATTCCATACACTACTGTTTGTTTGGCACTCAGGCGTACCCTCCGATGCTATCCTTACAAAATCCATCGGCATCATGAACTGTTACCTGGCGATTTAGTGAAGCGGATGGCATTTGCGGTGTGGGCGTTTCAAAAGATGGCGGAAGATGACGATTGGTTGAGTAACGTGTTGTGGACCGATGAAGCTCATTTCACGCTCCGAGGGTCTGTCAACGCCCACAACTGCAGAATTTGGACTACCGAAAATCCTAGAACTGTCGTGGAAACTCCATTGCACGACTAGAAAGTCACGGTATGAGTTGGATTTACCACATCTACTGTTATCGGGCCTTTTTTCTTCGAGGAAATGCGTGATTCTGGTTTTGTAACTGCTACCGTGACGGGTGAGAGGTACGCCGATATGTTACAGAATCGCATCGTCCCCAGCCTGGCTGATAAACACCTGCTGGAACGTACGATTTTTATGCAGGATGCTCCACCCCATATTGCTAGACGCGTGAAAGATCTCTTGCGCGTCGTTTGGTGATGATAGTGGGCTCAGCCGCCACTTTCGTTATGCTTGGCCTCCCAGGTCCCCAGACCTCAGTCCGTGCGATTATTGGATTTGGGGTTACCTGAAGTTGCAAGTGTATCGTGATCGACCGACATCTCTAGGGATGCTGAAAGACAACATCCGACGCCAATGCCTCACCATAACTCCGGACATGCTTTACAGTGCTGTTCTCAACATGATTCCTCGACTACAGCTGTTGTTGAGGAATGATGGTGAACATATTGAGCATTTCCTGTAAAGAACATCATCTTTGCTTTGTCTTAATTTGTTATGCTAATTATTGCTTTTGTGATCAGATTGTTGCTTTTCTAATTACTGCTTTTCTAATAAAACCCCATGTCATTCTAAGTATGTGTGTCAATTTTTACCTCTCTATCTACATTATTCCGTGATTTATTAAGTTTTCAAATTTATACTGACTTTTTGATCACCCTGTACTTGTCAGCTACCTAAAGTCGCAAAGCCAACCAGCTTGTGTGAGATGCAAATCACGACACACTTCTTCCAAAGACTGTGTGTTTTATCCAAAATTGGGAAAATCGTCATCTTCGAAGAAACTAGGTCTGACTAAGCCTGAAGAAACCTCTTAACTGTTGCAAATAATAGAAAGCGCAGCCGGCTGTTATCGCACCATCGCAGAAAGTACCCTCTTCTTTCCGGGCAAAGAACGTTTTTGCTGATAAAGATTTAGGAGATTTCATGCAAAATTTTTCTGAATTAGCTTCTAAATTTAAGACTTTGAAGTACTTTTTACAGAAGCTGAAATTAGCTCTCTCTGTATTGGAGTCATTTGATACAGAGGAAAATTACCTTTACCCTGTCCACGAATGCTGATGCAACGAGCACACCGCATGATGCAGCCCAACCATGCACTGATGCCTTCTTGGACAGACCCTTTCTTCGCAGCTCAGAATCTATCGACTAGCCTACTCTATCACAAGGACTTTTATTTCGTCTCTTTTAAAGCGCTTCTTTCTCCGACTAAGTTTCTTCTCACATGGAGAATATTCTTCAGGTTTTCTCCAAATGCTAGACCTTTTAAGGGACTTCTTCAGTTAAATGATAACAGCAGCAAAAGTCATTTATGCTGAACACCAGTACACCGCTCAAATTAACAATGTGTAAGATATATTTTAATTTTATAACAATTATTTTAATTTAATGCTTCTTTCCTATCTTTTCTAGTTTCAACTTACAACTCCCTACCAGAATAAGTTTTTAGAATCGCGTTAAATGCAAATGAGAAGGAGAATAGTATTTAAGTCAAGTTCAACTGACTTCGACAGAGGGAGTTAGGCTTCCTGAATAGAGCGAGTTTGTCTTCGGGCTGCGTCTCTCTAAGCTGTTACTACGCTCGGCCCTATTACGTGCCTTTTGATAGTTCGCTAGCTAATTTAATACACGGGACAACTAATGTAGAATTGTTCTATAAAATAAAAAGTTAAGAAACTTCTTAAAATTTTTATAAGGATTATTATATCAGCTTTCGAAAAGTGATAAAATCTTTTGCACGAATTATATATATATTTTTATTTCTTGTCTAATTTTTTAACATTACAAATGCTGATTAATAATTTCAGATGCTGTTTTAAAAATGCATTTCCAAATATCTTGCCAGATATGTCCAATAGGTTTAAAGTCTGGATAATAAAAATACATTTTGGATATTTAAGGATATTAAACTACTGAGAGAGCATATACTCATAGCAGTATGCAAAGGGTCATTCCCTTAATAATTTGGAATTGTTTCGCAGTTAAGGTTTTGTAATGATGATCTCAAATTTTATCTTAAAATGTAAATGCATTTGTTCTGATCCTATACTGCAACTTCAATAAAAAATTCAAAAAACTTAAGATTACGGTGTTGCATATCCCACCCTCCTCCGCTATTTTCAAATTCTATAACTAACGACAGCTTTCGAACCTCACATTTGTTTTTTTTTTTTTTGCGTGGTGAAACTTGAACAAAGATATTAAATTTACTTAGTATTATCCTATTCCAGTATTCAAAACTTTTAGAAAGAAAGATGAAGTTTTCTGTTTTTTCAATAACCTTTTACTTTGCCAGCCAGACATTAAATCTAGAATATCAGATTACTGTTTTAATAGTTTTTAGATCAACGAATAGTTTACACCATAGTTTTTCAACCTTTCTTGGCTCCCTGCACTCTTTTTGAAAATTCTGACGCTCAGTGTCCTTACAAAAATGATAAATTAAACAGATATCTTTTGAATATGTTCTCTAAGCATTGACTGAAAATGCATAAAATATTTTGGATATTTATTGCACTTCCACTGCATCAAAGTATTAGTAAAAGTTATCACGCAATAAAGAAATAGAATGGTAATCATTAAAGACTTCTCGAAGAATTTGTGGTAACGAACTTGATAAAACATGTACGGATTCTTGCCACTACCACTCAGTGATGTATATTGAAAAAAACACACTACTTCCGCGTACTGGATATCATTCAAGTACGGACTGTGGTCATATTTTTAGAAAATTAGACTGGTAATCTTCATTTTATCTTCAATTAGAATAAAAAAATCATCCTATGCAATCTGGACTAACATCGGAGGGACAACTGACATGATTTGTTACGATTCTTGTAAAGACTGTTGACTATAATATCTGTATAATCAACTGAATTTCGAAATGTTTGTTTCAATAGTGTTAAGTAACCAAATTTTCCACACAGGCTCGTATTGTCTACTCATTTCTCAATATCCTCTTAACAAGGTTTCCTGCCCCCCCCCCCGATCTCCTTAGTACCCCTGTGAGCGAAAATGCTCGCATGTGGATACTAAGGAGAATGCTAAATGAGAATATAGAATGAATATAAAAATAAGAGGGAATATAGAATGAGGAAGCAGAATATTATATAATTAATAATACTCTATCTCGTATTTAGAAATGCCCAGTCTTCAATTATTTTAATTATTTTAGACTATATTGTGTTGTGTTCTACATAACGTCTTGAATGGTCTCTCAAATTCTCTTTCCTTTTGAATTATGTCTTGTTCAACGTAATATTTTATTGTCTCCAAAACCTAAAATTCGTTAAAGGAAGCATATAAAAAACTTTTCTAATACATTTTCGTTTTCCTAGCTGCATATAAAGAATAAATTTATGAATTTCTGATCCCATGTATGTTCTCTTGAAAAAAATCATGATAATAAAATATCCTCTTAACAAGGTTTAAAAGGAGGCAAATTCCAAGAAACATTTTATTGCAGATTTCATAGCGACGATTTTTCAGGTATATCTACTATTTTTTGTTTGCAATCTGAGTAGTGTCTTCTCATTTTTGTGACAAGATTTTCCCACTCTAAATCCAAAATATAAATTTTTAAACTAAATATTTTACTCTTAAAAGATATTTATTGTAAAAAAGATATAGATAAACATTCACTTCAAAGAAATTCATTTATTATAATTTCAATTTAAAACATTTAAAATTTTCACATTATTTCGCAAGCGTCTCATCAGTTATGTGAAATACTGTAAATAGTCTCTTAGGGATAATTTAGTTCCGAAAATGATGAGTTATAGGCAAATAATTCTTTTGAATCTATTTACTTATTTAATTATTTCTTCAAAATTATCTCAAATCTCTTTATGTTATTGAATAAATTGCCTCTACAGTATGTAAATATGTTATGCAATACATAATAAATATTACATAAAGTATTTTTAAAATGTTGCACTATTAAATATCTCTTGAATAACTGGTCATAGGCCCATGATCCTAGGTTATGATAATTTTTGTAGAGTTGTACATACATAAAAATATATGAAATTTGTTCTTTATTATTATTTTATGGGACCCTTTAGAAACAAAGTTCCAGCTTTAAATTGCTCCTCATCTTATTAACCATTTTTTAGGAAAATATCCGATTTCTTTAATTTCGCAAAATTGGCCCTAACAAAAATTGCCCAAAATTACACAACTTAAAGTATTTTCAGTCGAAGAAAAGAATTGGGAGACTAAGTGCTAATTATGGAATTTCGCACTTCTAAAATTAACAATTTGAAGCCCACTGATGTATACCGCCGTTCTAATAAAAGGTATATTTTTAGAAATTTGGTTTCGAAAACTTAATACGTATACGTGCTTTAAAAAAAGATTGTGTACAGTCCTCAAAAGTTTAATTAAAGATATTGGGCAATTTTGATCATATAATAATAAAAAGGTTTTTTTTTTTTTTTTTTGACTAATTCAGCTGTAGCAACTCTATTTTGTTTCACAAATACAGTCATATAAAAATTTCCTTTTTGACTATTTTTGTTAAAAATATGTCACATGACTAAAAGTTTCGTAATCTGACAGCCTACTGTGTTTCATTGCTTCCTTAAACTGTGACCACTGGTCTACATTGCCCGGGACATTACGTAGAGTGAAGAGGCTTCATTTAGGAGAAATTAATTTTTTTTCCTCTTTAGAACGATATCATGTAATAATTTTAATAAGAAATGATACTTGCTTTATTACCGACTAGCCGCTGAGCGGCCAGCCTTCGTCTGGCTTTTAAGTGTACCAGAAAAATGCCTAAAGAGAATACCAAACATTAAATTTGAAAACTGCACAGAATTTTACTCTGCAGAACAATTTTATCGAAAAAGAAACAAACAACAATGGAAAAAAAATTCAGTTAAAAATGCATTACATATAAAAAGCATACAACGAAATAAGCAATATCCCTTAATACAAATATTAATTATCCTAATAAATAAATTAACCAACTTCCCTTTGCAAAATCTTAAGAACTCAAATGGTATAAACAGATTAAGAACTTAAACAGATTAAAAAATATCATGCAAAACTTTTTTATAATTAAAATTATATATAATTAAAACATAATATTACAATGAAATAAGCAATATCCCTTGATACAAATGTTAATTATCCTAATAAAGTAATTAAACAATTTACCGTTGCAAAAAGAAACAACTTTTTAATTTCTTAAACTTTTCGGTCTCTTAAAAACAGTAACATAAGAAATACGATGAAAAATTGTTGCCAAACCGAAATTTTTAAAAGAATAAAACTATTCAAAATGATGCAATTTTATCAAAAATCTATCAACAACAATAAGAAAGGAAAATTGTTGCCAAAACTACATTTTAAAATATCTGAGATGTGAGAAGTGTATTCGGAAGCTTCATTTAAAAAATTTTAAAAAAATACAAAATATTATTATTTTTCCAAAATTCTTTTTTTAAAAGGAGTCGAAAGGATTAAAGTTCAACGTGTCCAAAAATCAAAGGAAAATAAACAGCACATTTTTTAAAATAAGTTTTTTTTAAAAAAATTGCGCCGAAAAGGTGTTAAGCTCACCTTCCTAAATAAATTCGTATTTAATCGATTTATTGAAATACGAAATTTATTTTAAGTTCGTAAAATAGCTAAGTGTCTACGCTTCACGACGATGTAAAAATGAAATGTATAGAGTGAAATCTCGCTTTCCTGTAGCCCATTATGTCTCAAAATGACGCGATTTGGTCACAAAACATAAAATAAAAAAAATTCTAATTCGAATTTCGAAAAAATCGCTTCGAGGTGCACTGGCTCTTGTGTAGATACACCTATGTACCAAATTTCGTGGCCCTGGGTCTATTAGCTTACTCGCAACACGAACGAAAGACACACATACACACAGACTCTTTGTTTTATTATATGTAGAGATTATGCATTTTTCTCCGGAAGGAGCTTTCGGAAAATGACCATTCACTTTGAACGATTTCTTCGCCGTTTTCGAAATATTCGCGAAAAACTGACAGAACGAGCTTTTAAATTCTGTTTTAAAGGTTCTAAAGTGTTCTGGAAAGTTCTATACCGTTCTAAAGATTAAACGAACACATTGCCATCTAGCCGTTTTAATAAGAATTGATAGCAGTAACGCAACGACGGCGACGTGAACCCAAAATGGGTGACGTGATTTCATAACCGAAACTAAGTAGAAATATTAAGTTATTTTTTGTAAAAAATAATTATGAATTTCTTGCTCAGCATATATGACTTTCAGTATCAAGGATAACGCACCAAAGATGGGGAGCAAAGCTCTGATATAAACGCCCTGAATGTGAACCCCAGCGTGGTTCTTCGAAATCTTAGGTAGACAGTTCCTCTTGTTTTGAAGGTTAAGTGTGAAAAATGTTATCAAGATCGGGATAAATCTGTAGACACTCTTTTTTAAATATAATGTTAGTGAATACAACTAGAGTAATTTCACTGACCCAGTTAGTAATTAATAACAATTGAAATGAATCTGCGTTTATTGCTTTTAAATCTCTTAATCTGTTAATGAACAACAGAATAAATCTGAAAGAAAAATTAAACAGCTTACGCTTCGCTGAATGACAAAACACTGTCGTTTGTAAGATAAAAATATTTTAATTCCGGTAGTGGTGACACATTTCTTTCAAATCGTACAGTTTGATTATTAAATTCGAATGTTAAGTGTATTGCAAGTGGCAAGTCACTTCTTTCTTATCTCTGAGTTTTCCGATTAAATTTGAGTTTATCTTGCGATTTGCATAGAGGCAACGCAAAGCTTTACCAACGACACACTGTCCTTATCGCGTTGTACTATGGGTTGTTTTCAAATTGCAACAGAATTATAAACGAATACAGGATATGTTTCTCCAGTTAAAATGCTTTGACATTAAAATGAGGTTTGAAATTAATGTAATGAATTTTAAGGTTAAAGAAAATAAGCTTCTAGGAGATTTGTTGCAAATACTTTTCAAAGATAAAAATGATAGTAGGGTAAAAATACTTCACAAAGACGCTGAAAGACTTCTACTTTCTGTAGAAACATCAGTAAACAAATCACAGAGCACTTACTACATTAGTGTGAAATAGAGGGACGGATAACGTTAGTGTGAAGAAGTATTAGGCAGATGAGAAATGCTTTGACACTTTAAGATAAACAAAATAAAATGGGAGGAGGAAATGCAAACTGATAATGCTGTTTACATAGTGATGTGCCTTAACGACCTCTAGAAAAGTTCCTTAGGAGTTTAAGAAAACTATCGATAGTAGAAATTAATCATTATTTCCAAAAGACATCTATAATGACTGAAAAAAGAATCCATTAAAACACTCCAAACAGAAGGAAAGAAAGACCTTTGGTTACAAACTATAATTTTCCACAAGTTATTCAACTACTAAAAATATTTTAAAATTATATTTGGATCTATCCTGTTATAAAACAACACGCACCAAAACTTTTCGACAGAAACTGAAAGTACATGGCGAAACAAAGCAGACAAATGGACTGTCATTTTGATTCTTTTTAGTGCGATTTCAAGTGCTGACACCGAAATTAAGACAGAAACTCATTTAAACAGATCCTGGCCAACATTATTACTTGTTGGCCACCTTTAGGATTAAGCATGTTTTTTTCATCTCGTAAAATAGTATTCTTGTTTCTAAAGTACAACCTTCATAAAAAAAAGGTCTTTGTCCTATTTCAATTTTCTTCTTTTTTTCTGTTTCTATTTTTACTTCCATGTACGATGTAAAAAGGAAGTATTGTAATCGCGAAAAATTTTGGGTACCATATTTGAACGAAAACATCTATTTTGACAGCTATCGAATGCAAATTAACTATGTTTTTGAAAGATATCCGTACGTAAGAACAGAATAAAGGACTCTTTTCCCTCCAAATACTTATAAAACTGATTTAAAATGGATTCTGAAGAGATTTTTTCGTGGAGTCTGTGCGTACGTACGTACGTATGTATGTATGTATCTCGCATAACTCAAAAACGGGTAGTCTCAGAACGTTGAAATTTTGTATATAGGGCTGCTGTAACATGCAGATGTGCACCTCGCATTTTGGTTGCAATCGGCCGCACCAAAAGTATATAAATATATGTATATATATATATATATATATTCACTCTGTTACTTGGCTCAGTGAGCTCAGTTTCCTTAGTCTTATAAATATTTATAAATTTCTTTATTCTCATAATATATATATCCTTCAGTTTGTAAATTGTGCATTTTTTTCTTTAAAAATGATTGAATTATGTTGTTCTTATATTTCGGTTAAGATTTTTATGCCCTTCGTTAACCTGC